>PVJI01010446.1:0-60364 GCA_004026765.1 Micronycteris hirsuta | reverse complement strand
AAGGTGTATCTTAAAAGATTTCGGCTTGCTGATCTCTGAATATTGCTTTCACCTGGTCCTCTCTGCCACCGTGACCAGAATCCACTTCGTCATGTTCTGCTGATGGTAACCTTACCCCGTTCTGCCTTTGCCCATGAATATTCAATCCTATGCAAATATGCCCTAAAGCCTCTAATAAAAACCCCGGCCATCCAACCCAGGAGGTTCCTCTCCGGAAAATGGTGGCGATGGAGAGGGCCCGTGGCCCCGGTTTCATCTCCTAATGTGTCTTTGTGTGTGAATCATTGATGCTTCAGGCTCCAGTCCACCCCACGGTGGATTCCGCGGGCGGAATCCGCCACATTCAGCCTAATCGAAGAGTGGACTCCTGCCACCCAACAGCGATCCCTGTCTCTCATGTGTCGTTCTGCTCTGTGGCTAAATCGGAGCCTGGTGGGCTTCCTCTGCAGACATGCACCTAGCCAGGCCTTGCTGGAACTGTGAACCCCTAAAGTCAGACTGTGACTCCCAGTCTGTCCCCAGACTGAGAAGCCAGCCTCATAGTCCTCAGCTGCAGTTGCACTTCACCCCAGTCATCGTGACTCCTTCTCCTCACTCTCACATGTTCCCTCCGTCTCTCCAGCCTGACTCTAAGCAGACTAAATATCTCTTAGGATAACACTTTCCTCACTTAAAAAAAAAAGAAAAAAAAAAAAAAGCCTAGAGAATCCAGAGGCAGATCTATGAAGTCATCAAGCCTCTAGACTTCCTCTATGTTTGTGCTTTGCTGGGTGTGCTTCTACATGCAAGATCACCTCATGTTACTCATGGCAGCTGAAGCTCCAGCCATTGTGTCCAGCTTCCAAGCAATAGAAGAAAGGATGGAACATGTATCCCCACCTGTTCAGTTTCCTTTAAGGAGCCATACTAGAAGTTCCACCCAAATATTTTCTTACATTTCACCATCCATAACTTAGTTCTATGGCCATATCTAGCTGCAGCGTAATCTTTCAACTGGATAAATTTCTTCCCCTAAACTGGGATTCTTTTACTTAGAAAGACAAAAGAATGAATAATAGGGAGACAACCCATCATCACTGCTGACCAGCAGAAACTCCTACATCCATTGCATCCTATTCCGGGCTCCAGAGTTCTCACTCAGGGTTTCTCTCTGCCCGGCAAGCCTGGCAGTCCCAGGTTGTGGTTTGTTCTGCAAAGGAGTCTTCATGAGTCCCACCCAGGGTGTTTCACCAAGACCTCTTCTGCCACCTCAGCCCAGCAGCGCTCCCTCACCCCACCATAAACACGCATTCAAATATCCACCCGGACTCCAGCCAGAGCAAGCAAGGTCAGGACTCCCATGTCGCCACCACGACTTTCCTCTATTTTATCCCCGTTTTCTTCTGCAACCCTCAGGGATGGAAGAGATAGGATTCGCACCTCCCTTTCCATTCTACCATTGACCTTCCTGTGTCACATCCTACCTTTCCCAGGTACCGCGGGGGAGAGAATGGCTACCAGGCACTAAGAGGGGAGGGGAAATAATAATGCACTGGCTTGATGTTTTGAACACATTTTATCCCTGTCACACCACATTCTTTTTTATTTATTGAGCACATGGTAAGCAAATAGGCTTCCTAATGAATAATAGGGTTGTCATAGGAATCAAATGAGATAAAACATGGAGATCTCTTGCCCCAGTATATGGCATATTTGTACATGCTTAGTCAATGTAAGTCATTATTGCTGCTGCCATTATTTAAATAGTATTACACAGTCTGCCTCAGCCTCCATTCGTTCTTTCTGTCACTCCCTGACAGACACGCTGCATGCCCGGCTCCATCTTATAGAAATGTCATTCTACTTCATCACGGTGTTTTCCGTTTTGCTTTGTTCTAAACCCTATTTTCTGGAAATGTGTTTTTCCCCCCTAAGGAAAGGAGGAACGACTTAGAGACCTGACTCCTAATTAACTTTGTTCCAGGATGCCATGGAACCGGGTGAGTCACTGCTCTTTGGGGGAGGGGGCTAATTGGAAGAGGAAAGATTGATGAAGGTCAGTGTGGATGGCGCTGTAGAATTACGGCTGCAGGCTGGGTCAGCTGAAGTCAGGCCTTTCCATACTGCACCTCATTGTGTGACTCCAAATTATTTCTTACCCCAGTGACCCCCACACTCTGTGTGCTTTCTGTGATGGCAGCTCCAGAGAGCATATGAGTTAAGTAAGGCAAGATGAGAATTGATCTATTGACAGTCAATCAGGGGGTTAGGCCAGTGCATCTGAGGAGGAGTTGCCAGAGGGTCTGCACTGTAATTGCGGTTAAATAGATTTGAAAAAGTGTTAGGAGCAAAACGAGGGTGTGCATTGTTTCCTCATGTGTATTTGGGCCTCTGCATCCACCAGCTGCATAGGATTTCCTAGGGTTGAGCAGGAAATCCCCAGAGATTTGGAGGTGTAAATAAGTAGGTCGTTTTAATGTAGGGAAAATATGAATGAACGAATTTGTAAGGAAATAGAGTTCAGCTCCTTTCAAGTATAGCACACAGACATGCCACGAAAATGTAAACAAATACTTTAAATAGCCTCAGAAAATGTCACCGTCAGGGCCCAGCTGATGGGCAGGAGTTTCTCAGACCAACAACCGGAGGGGATTCCTAGGTTGCCACACAGGGGCAGAAGGGTTGAGGTGGGAATTTGGGAGAGTGGTGGGCAGCAAGGAGTTACCAACAGTCCCTTCTCTGAAGAGTCTTCAGGCCAGCGGTCTCTATTTCCTCTCGTCTCCCATACAAAGAAGCTGCACCAGGTGCGGTCAGCCAACCTGGAAGGACTTGTGTTGGGTTTACATTTCACACAGAGGACAGCGTTCCTAGTAGGAAGGACTCTCCTAGTAATACCTGGAATCCATCTCCTTTGGGAGGAAACGAGGAAAATGTGGGTGGAGCTGGAACCAACTCCGGGGTGAGTCAGGGAATGGAACTGGGAAACATCAGATGAAGACCTTGGTTTCCTAGCTGACACTAACGTATATTCAATAATAACTGATGCGAATAATCACCTACTTGTATCACTTCATTAACTTACACAGCAAACATATAAAGCAGGCAATATTATTCCCATTTGACAGATGCAGAAATTGAGGCACAGAGAGATTAAGAAATTTATCAAAAACTCGAGATTTTGTAAGTGGCAAAGTTAAGATTTGAACCCGAGGAGTCTGACTCCAGAGATGCATGTATACCACAGGAATACACCCTAAAACCAATATTTGTTGTACCAAAAATCCCAACAGTAAAATTGATAAATCAGGAAGCTGATCCTTTGAACATTAACTATAAAGTACTACATTAGCATAAATTTCCGTAAGGCAATTTTCAGTTAATTATAGAATATTCAATTCTACTCAGAGCCACCTTTCAATAAGTGAGTAAAGTTTTTCCTGCATTTTAAAGCAATTGCCTTTCATTTGTGTCTTTAGCTGAGATCCAGCTTTTCATTTTTTAAAAGCCAGTGTCCAAGAAGTGAGTTCCGAACCACGGAACAATGATGAGTTGCCTTGAAGTTGCCTTTTGAGCTCCCCTGGTGTTTTGACTTTTCCCTCTGACAGCCCAGACTGGGGACCCCTGTAGGACCTAGCACAGGGCCTGGCACCTGCTTGGTGCCTGTGGGTGAAAAGATGGAATAGAATCCAAGAGGATTTGAGACTCATATTTTCACGCATTGATTCTGAGAGCTACCTTGTAGTAGCTGTCATTTTCTCTAAGAAATTTTAACTTTATGGCCAGAAATAAAAATAGCCTAAGTTATTTAGTGTTCATATTTTACAACTCATTTTGAGAATGAATATTTTATAAGAAAATTATTTTGATTCAAAATGTGACTTTTAAAAGGTTTATGGTATTCTTAAGTGTAACTTTTATTATGCCTTGGGGCCAGCAGCTTTTCTAGAAGAATATACTGTAGTTATGGATGACTTGTACCCCTTGTGAATTTCCCTTCATGTTCTGAGGCTGAAACAAGAGAAATTATTTTCTGTACATAATTCACTCCCTTATTTCCACCTCTACCCCTCCTTTTTTCTCGCTGCCTTTATTTTTTTTTCTTTCAGTGTACAATACATGAAATAACCACCGTTGCCAGGGAAAGAAATTTTTTTAAAGATAGGTCATGCTTTAGCCAAGCCAAAGGTAAATTAAAAGGATGGGAAGATATTCATTAAGACCTGGGTAGGAAGATGTGGAAAAGCGTCCTCTCGGTTGTCCGCCTACTCTGACACCCTTCCCTGCTGACCATTCTTTTTCTTCTCTCTTCCCTGGTCTCTGTTGAAATAATTCCTCTCCTTTTAAACTTCTCACATGATGGAGAGGCAGACATCAATCTTCAGCTGAAGTAGCTGCCTGATGCTCTCCTAGAGGACCTAGAATGCTCAAGACCCTGTATCAGTTCATTAATGATACATAACAAACCACCCCAAATTGAATGACTTAAAAGAAAAACTACTGATTATTTCTCATGGCCTGTGGATTGGATGGAGGGCCTGGCTGACCTGAGCCAGGTTTGGCTGACCTCAGCTGGGCCCTCTCCCAGTCAGCCAGCTAGCTGGTCTAAGTGGCCTTTCCTGAGACAACTCAGCTCTCCTCCATGTGTCTCCCACACGCTCTTGCAGGCTCGCCCAGCATGTTCTCACAGTGGTGGCGGGGATCCAAGAGGGAAAGAAGAAAATGCACATGTGCTTTTCGAGCTTCCACTTGCGACAGATTTGTTAACATCCCATTGGCCTAGCCAAGTCACATGGCTAAGAGGGGACCAAATGTTACAGGGCAGAGAGACTAACACAGGTAGACCAGTATGGAGACCATTCGTGCAACTAATCTGTCATAGTTCCCAAATTAAAATTTGAAACTGGGCTAAACGAGACATTTCGAAAGCAAAATACGGTTGATCCTCATTATTTGAAGATCCATATTTGCAATTTGCCTACTGGTTAAAATTTGTCTGTAACCACAAAATCAGTATGTGGGGCACTTTCACAGTCACTCCTAGACACGCACAAAGCTATGGAGAATCTGAATTGCCCAACGCGTGTGCTTTTTGCACTGAGGTCTGTAAAGACGATGCTTTGTTTCAGCTCTCACACTGCAAGCAAGCTTCCTTTTTGCGGTAGGTTTAGTGCCACATTTTTTGCATTTTTGTGCTTTTTATTGGTGATGGCACTGTGTAAAATTGTCCCCAAGCGTAGTGCTGAAGTGCTAACTGGTGTTCCTAAACACAAGCAGGCTGTAATGTGCCTTAAGGAGAAAATACACGTGTTAGATGGGTTTGGTTCAGGCATGAGTTACGGAGCTGCTGGCCACGAGTTCAATGTCAATGAGGCAACTCCATTTTTAAATAAGGTGTCTGTACACAGACACCTAAAGCACAGGTAGTGTTTATCGGTTGATGAGAATGCGATCAAAGGTTCACAGGAACCTAACCCTCTATTTTGTCCAGGAGCAATGGTTCAACATTCACTAATTCAGTGTCTGCAGCGGCACTGTAGGACATAATTACCTCAAACAGTGAGAACCAACTGTGCTTCCATTTATTTTGTGCATTATCTTCTAAAAAAATTTTAAATAGCAAAAGCTATATGCTTATCACCATGTATAATTGCACACTTCTAAAAAGCAAAACCAAAACAACTCTTTCATGTAAATACCTATCTGAGCTTATCATAAAACAGTCTTTTGTTCTAAGTAAACTATTTTAAGAATGAAATAACTAATTGGTAAAGTGTCGCATATTAGTGAGATTCCTGGTGACGTTTGACAAATGGTTATTGAGCTTTTTGTATGAGTAGAACCTAGCTGTAGTAAAATAAATGAAAGTAGTAAATAAATGAATATAGTAAATAAATGAAATTAGTAAATAAGTTCTGTAGTAAATAAATGAAAACTCTAAAATAATAGAAATTCCAGAGAGTAAAATAGGATTTAAATGTGTTTATGAGTCTTTCAGTGAAAATACAGAGAAAGAAAGGCACAATCACAAAATTATTCACATAATGAAAGCCAAGGAAAAATAGGATTCCACACAAATACCATACTCAGGAATGCAACTCTTGTATGTGGAAGTTCAAAGGTATTTTGTTTTGTTGTAGTACATGGTATCCCCATGTACTATAGAGCTTTGAACCCCTAAACTTGAGCTTTGATGTGGGGTATGCTGAAAGGCTAGATAACATCCCATTTAAAAGCTTTGTCCCTGCACTCAGGGTCTGCGTCCCGGTTCCACACTATTGGCTGAGTGACATGGCAAAAGACACATCCTCTGTATGTCCAGTTTCTTCATTTATATAATGGAAGCGAGAAGAGTAAGACACAAATATAATCAGACATATTATGAATCCTGGCATCCTGCTGGGCGTTTTCCCCATATCGCCACACTTAATGCTCACACCTGTCCTCTGAGTGGCTGCTGCTGCTATCCTCACCTTCCACATGAGAAAGCAGAGGCAGAGAGAAGTTCAACAATCTTGCCAAGACTTCAAGTTGATAGAGTCAGTATTCGATCTTAGGCGTCTGACTCTAACTTCCTCCTCCTTTTGTTTGTAATGGTTAAGTAAGATAATGCATGTAAAATGTTCAGCACAATGTCAGGCATGGATCTGTTTAAATAAGAGTGGCCCACTGTTCCCCACTTCCACTGCAACCCACAGATCCGCAGCGTGGAGAGGCTGTGTACGCAGCATGTGTGTGGGCGGGGCGGGGCTCTGTTTACGCTGAACTCTACTCCAGTGGAAAGCACCACAGGAAAGACTCTTACCTCACTAGGAAAAGCATTCCAAATAACCCCCTGGAGAAATTTCTATTTATCTTCATGAATGGAAGATAATAAATATAAGTTGGGAGATCAGATCCAACATTTGTGTTTTTAAAATCTCTCCCACTGAGGTTATGACTTCCAATAGTTTCTCTCAACCCCTCTTGAAACTATTTAATCTATATGATATGGTAACCTTATTTTTCTCAGATGCAACTATAATGTTTTTATGGAAAACATTTTAAGTACAGAGCGAAGCCAGCTGGATAAGCCAACCTTCTGACAGTTTGAAACAAAACACACTTTGGTATCTTCTGGGTTGTAATTCCCTGTTGTAGGAAGGGCAACTAGAGAGAGAACAAAGATATCTAGATACCATTTTCACTCACATAACTTTCTTTCCTATTTTAACAACTGTTTATCAAGTTATCACAGTCAAGTTCTCCTAGCCCTGCTTTTTAAGATTGGACTGGCATAGGCTATAAACAAGAATTACTGGTTGATTTTTCACCTTCAGCAAACAAGATCACTCCTGGCTCTGTCCCTGCTTCTTAGTAGGCCTTCAGGGGATCCTGCCAGCTCAAACAACCCATGAGGTAGAAGAGCACATGGAAGAAACAAAAAGGAAAGAAAATACTACCTGATCATCATTGGAAAGCATGTGCTGGCTGAAAAAGCCTGAGTTAGACCGCATGCCCTGAGTGTGAATCTGGAAGAACCCTCCGCAGCTACCAACAAGGCTGAAGTTGATTGACATGCATTAGTATGGGGCAATCACCAGCATGTATTGTCAAGTGAGAAAATCCAAGCATGTGCATACTACACTACAATTTGAATAACAGAGCAGTAAACACATAGAGTCATGATCCAGAAGGACACACAAAAAAACTCTAAGAGTGATTACTTCAGGGGAAGGGGTTAAGGCTGGGGTAGAGTTGCTTTGCATCCTACATCATTTTTTATGGTTTGAATTCATTATGAAGAATGTTCAAGCAATCAATCGTGAGTTGAAGTCTCTGCTTTGACCTTCCCAGCGACCTCCCATCTGGGTGATCTGCAATCCCCAAATGGCAAAGAGCAAAAAACCTAGGAGAAACCTGCCCTCAGATCAGAAGAAGAAAAATCTGCGAAGAGTTCTTGGAAGATGTTCCCAGGCTGACCTTCATGACTTCCCACATTACTGTCCTCCTGGGTAGACGTGTCCCTTCACAGATGAGCATGAAGAATGGAAATGAGATGCACATAAAGACAGTACCTAATAAGTAAGAAACAAACCTACCAAATGATAAGCAGACTTAAAAAAAAAACTATTCAGAAGAATTACTTTAGAAAAGAGGAAAAAATCCTATATGTAAGTCTATTTTCAGAGAAAGAGAACTCAGGCTATTTGTGAAGAAACAGAGAAAAGAAACCAGAGAATCACAGATTCGAATATAAAGAAATACAATATGAGTAGACATGCAGATGGCCAATAGGCATACGAAAATAGGCTCCATGTCACTAATCATCAGAGGAATGCAATTTAAAACTGCAGTGAGGTATCACTTCACTTGTCACAATGGCTGTCATCAATAAATCAACAAACAACAAGTGTTGGTAAGGATATGGAGAAAGGGGAACCCTCCTGTTGCTGGGAATGCAGATGGGTGCAGCCACTAGGGAAAACAGTCTGAAGCATCCTCAAAAGTTTTAAAATTAAACTGTCTAAATCTAAACTGGCCAGAACGTCCATTTAGTTTTTTCCTTAAAAGATACATTTTTTATTTTCCCCAATAAGTTTATTTATTTGGATATTTTGAGTATGTCGGCTATCTCCTGCTACTGGTTTCCAGTGGCTGGAGGTCAGGGGTACTTCTAAACACCTTCCAATGCATAAGACAGCCCCACAGCAAAGAATTATTTGGCCAGAATGTCAATAGTACCAAGAAACTTAAACCACTTTTGACATGTTCATCAATCAGTCACAGCACCTTCTTCATATACTGCACAAATCTTTCTCTTTTTTGCATTTCAGTTGCAATTTTACCTTTTTTGAAATAATAAAGCATTATACACTGAAAATGTTGCATATTTTCTTCCATTTTCAATTTTAAAATGGCTACACAAAAATGCCCCAATTTTGATGGGTTTTTTTAATGCACACTGATATGACAGCTGTCACAATACAATCTAACAAAGTAAGCACTACTAGAGCCATTCTATGGAAAAAACTAAACAGACTTTTTGGCCAACCCAATAAAATAAGTCAGTCAGAAAAAAACAATACTGTATGATTTTACTTATATGTGAATATAAAGAATAAAATAAATGTACAAACAGATTCACAGAGACAGAGTACAGAATGGTGGTTCCCAGAGAGGAGGGGTTTGAGAAACTGGGTGAAAAAGATGAAGGGATTGAGAAGCACAGATTGGCAGTTACAAAATAGTCATGGGGATGTAAAAGCACAGCCCAGAAAATGCAGTAAACAATCTTGCAATAACTACGTATGGTGCTGGGCGGGTACTGGAAATAATCGGGAGGAACAATTTTTACAGTATAAGATTGTCTAACTACTATGCTGTACACCTGAAATGAATACAAAATAATATCGAACACAAACTTAATTTAAAGTAAATAAATAAATAAAAAGAATATCTTAAAAAGAAAGTCAAATAATGACAAAAAGCTTTTTAAAAAGATATTACCAGGTCAATTTTCACAAAATGAAATATGGATAGGAGATTAGAGTGTTTATCAATGATAAGTTTATTGGAGTATAAAAAACACATCTATTTTTAGGAAGTACACATTAAGATATTTAGGAATAAAGCCTCATGAGACATTTAACTTGACTTTAAATGGTTTTTTTTTTAAAGGTGTGTGCAGGGATGGGGATGGGTCAATGATAAAGCAGTGAATAAAGAGTATATGAGTATGTTTTGTCCCATATTATTTTTGCAGCCTTTCTGTAAGTTTGAAATTTATTCCCAAGTAAAATGGTAAAAAAATTAAAGTTTTATAGAAAAAGAAAATAAAGTGGTAAGAATCACTCTACTTGATATTAAAGGCCTACTATAAAGCTATAGTTATCAAAACAGTGTGGTGTTGGCAGAGGGTTAGACAGAAAGATCAGTGAAACAGAATAAAAAACCCAGAAATAGTCCCACATAAATATGCCCAGCTGATTTCTGACAAAGGTGAAAAAGGAATGCAATGGAGGAGAGACAGCTTTCTCAAGAAATGGTGCTAAAACAATTGGACATTCATTAGCAAAAAATGAAGCTTGACCTAAACCTAACACTTTATATAAAGATCAAGTCAAAATGGATTGCAGACTTAAATGTTAAAAAGTTTTAGAAAAAAAACAAGAGAAAAATCTAGGACTTCAAGCTATGCAAAGAGTTCTTAGTCTTTTTACTAAAAGCATATCTGTAAGAGAAAAATTGATAAATTTGACCTTGTTGAAATTAAATATTTTTCCTCTGTGAAAGGCCTTGTTAAGAGGATGAAAAGACGAGCTAAAGACTGGACAAAAATACTTGCAAACTATATATCTAACAAAGAACTAGTATTTATACTATATAAAGAATTCTCATAACTCAATATTAAAAAGAAAACAATCCAACTAGAAAGTGCACAGAAGACAGGAATTTATGCCTCACCAAAAGGGATGCACAGGTGTTACATAAGCACATGAAAAGATATTCAGCATCGTTAGGTATTAAGGAAATACAAATTAAGACCACAGTGAGATATCAGGACACACCTATCAGAATGGCTAATGTGAAAACTAGTGACAACACCAAAATGCTAGCGAGGATGTAGAGGCAGAATCTAGATCACTCATACATTGCTGGTGGAAATGTGAAATAGTGTAGACACTCTGGAAAGAAGTTTAGCTGTTTTTTATAAAACTGAACACACAGTTACCACAAAACCAGCAGCTGCACTCTTAGGCACTTATCCCAGGGGAAAAAAAATTTATGTACATACAAAAGAACCATACACAAGTGTTCATAGCAGCTTTGTTTATGGTGGCCCAAACTGGAAACAACCCAGATGTCCTTGAATGGGTGAATGGTTAAACAAGTTGTGGTAGATTCATACCACAAACTAATACTCAGCAATAAAAAGTAACGAACTTCTGACACAGGCAACAAACTACCATATTTTGCCATGTATAATGTGCTCCCAAGTATAACATGCACCCACGTTTTCGGCCCCAGCTTTCAGGGAAAAAATCTTTTGTTTTAATTTTTTAATTCAATTTTTTTATTTATATTTAGAAACAAACCAATTATCATATTCCAGGGTATGATTTTGCATACAGATATTGTTATTGGTTTCTAGAGTTATACTTGTAATGCATGTGCATAAATAAAAGAATTAAAAACATTTATATAGATTCGGGATTAGTTACTATCCACGTATAATGCACATCCTTGTTTTTCCCTCAAAACTTTGAGCAAAAAAATTGAGCGTTATACACAGCAAAATACAGTATATGCATCTCCAGGGAATTATGTTGAATTTTTAAAAAGCCAATCCCAAAAGTTATATACTGTATGATTCCACTTAAAGGACATTCTTGAAATGGCAAACTTATCGAAATAGAGGACAGATAGTGGTTGCTAAGGAGGAGAGAGATAGGTGTGTTTATAAAAGGACAAGAAGATGCTGTTTTATTCCATATCTTGACTGTATTAATGTCAATCTATTGGTTGTAATGTTAGACTATAACTTTGTAAAATATTACCACATGGGTAAATGGGTAAAAATGTATATGGGATCTTTGTGAATTATTTTTTTACAGCTTCATTTAAAGTTACAAGCTTTTTTAAATTAAATTAAATTTAAAAGATTTATTTCATCTTAAAAAATGAAATAAAATACGAACTGAAGTAGCATTGAAAGAAATTTAAGATAACAATAAAAGTACAGGATTGAAAATCACATTAAAGGTAGCAAGAATAGATAATACTGAAAACAGAGTTAGAAATATGGAGGTGAGGTATAGCTTAAGAAATTCATATAGAACAAGATGGAAGGAAATTTTTAATAAAAGAGATTATGAAGTAAATGGTAAATGAGGAAGGGGAGGGAGGCTCTTAATCTGTATAATTGACTTTACTAAAATGGAAAACAGAACAAATATTCAAAGATGTAAGAAAAGAAAACTTTTCTGAAGTAAAGGAAGACAATGTAAATCTACAGATTAAAGTCTGAAGAAAGCAGAATTTTTGTCTAAGGAAAAAAATAGTCTCAAATTTGAGCCATATCTTAGTGGAGACCCTGAAGTTCAAGAATAAAAACAGAATCTCGAGGGCATTCAGAAATTAAAAGCAGGTTCCCCAAAAGAAGAAAATGGCTGACCTCAGCCTTCTCTGTGGCAACACTGAACCCAAGAAGCTGATGGAACAATACCTTCACTGTTTGATGGAGAAAATGTGTGGCCCATGAAATATATGCATCATGTCTAAAGGTAGCAGATAATTTTAATAATGCAAAGGTTTTGATAACATAGCACTTATGAACCCTTCTTCAAAAAAATAGTAACAAAATTAAGCCAACCCAAAGATAAGTAAAAATGTTTGAAGTCATGTCATTCACAGGAAAGCCATGGACGAAGGGACCAGTGGTGACCACTGAGTATGTAATTGCACTTCCAGAGCTCAGCTCTGTATAAATTATAAATCTTTGTGGTCCAAAAATTAATAAAAAGTGAGATCAGGAGAAGCTGGAAGGAAGTGTGAAATATAAATTTTCTTCATTCATGATGAGGAATAAAACTGTTTGACTGACAACTCAAGAAATAGAGTTTAAACTGTATCAAGGTTTTAATACTATTAATAAAAACAATTTTAAGGCAGTAATATAAACAGAAAATATAGATATCCTATAACCAAATAAATACTGTGATAAAATTAACTACAACAAATATGTTATAAAAAATAAATGTAAATGAGATGAATCTACATAAAAGAAAAAGACTACTGGCCTGGATTGCAAATCCCACCTATTTATAATGCAAATAGTGAAAACATAGGGTGCTTGGACAATAAATTTATCTTACATTCATATAATAGAATATCTAACAGTTATTAAGAAAAAAATGGATATATAAAAAATGCTGAGAGGAATGAAGTCCAATATAAATTAATAGAAAAATACAATAAGAATTATGCATGTTATTCCATTTGTACTTTGCAAAGGATATATATTATACACACTCATATTAATGCACTTACCTTTATGTGTACTATATTTTGCCATGTATAATGTACACCCACGTTTTTCTGTGCATTACACATGGGATTATTATACCCATTATCATACCCATGTTATATAATCATTATACCCAGGTATAATGAGCATCCTTATTTTTGCCTCAAAAATTTGGGCAAAAAAGTGCACATTATACATGGCAAAATACATATATGCATACACATGTGCACTTGCCTGTGTGTGTATGTGTGTGTTTTCGGTGTCATAGCAATGGGAAAGTGGGTTGGGGAGAAGGCCCTACCCCATGGGGCAGAGTGTTCTGTCCCTGCCAGTGTTTGGCAGTGCTGGTGCATGGCGCTGATAAACAGCAGACTGACTTTTAGAAGGTTTTATTGTTTTTCACAATTTTTCTAACCATGTACCTCCCCATTGTCTGCACCTGGGGTGAACCACTCCGGTCTCCTCACCCCTGATATGTTATTGTGTATGTGTAAGGAAGGGGTGTGAAAAGGAAGACATGAGTGTGTGTTCACTAGCTGGAATAATACACAACACAGAGTTAATAGTGGTCACACCTAAACTAAAATTGGAGGATGTGTGAGACAGAATATATGGTGGAGGTGAGGGGGGCAAAAGCAGGTTTACAGTTGTTCATATGGAAAATAATGCAATAATCAATAATAATACAGGAATAAACTCTGTTTCATGTATTCACAACTGTAAATCTACTTTTCCCCACTTCTGTATAAAATTTTGTCTACTGTATGAAAATTTCTAAGTTGAAATGCATCTCTTTATAGTATAGTTTTTACCAATAATAAAAATAAGAAGAGTCTAAAAGAGCTGTGCCTGGAATGAGGTAGTCAATCTAAAGTAAGCACTCAATTTAGTTTGGTGCTTCTGCCAGATACAGCAAAACAAAATACACTTAGGTCACATAGTACTTGCATCAAATTAAAGAAAACATGCAAGTTCACCCATGTGTCCATGCCTGGCATACAACAGACATTCAATAAAGGCCTGTTGGGAGAATTCATAAATTAATCTAGTCAAAGAAACATTTCCTAGCAATGAATTTCAGGAAATGTTAATTGAATTATGTAATGAGTGATACTTTCAAAAACAGAAATGCAGAAGATACAAAAAAACAGTTGGAAAAATGACCTTCTGCTTTTGCTAGATCAACTCCCAGGACTTTCAAAAGCCCAACACCCAGCCTTCCCGCCCACTAGACCTTCCTTCACGGAGCTCTAAAGCATTACCGTGCTGTTTCCTGGGAGCCTGAACTAATACACAGATGACACTTAGAGGATGTCGTGAAAGTGATGTGGAGCATGTCCCTTAGACTGTGTCTTCCAAGTGACAGATGTCTCAAGTGGCCTTTAGCAATTGCTAGGTTGCAGTCAATTTCCATCTGAGTCTCTCACAAGCATATGAAGCACCATTCATTGTCACGGCGGTCTAAAAAGTTACCCATCGGTGGCAGAGTCCATGTCGCATTCATCTGTTTATGGACTGACTTACTCATCCCTGTGGTAGAAATAAAGCGGGTTCTTTTTCTTCTACTCCAATGGGGTTTTGCGCAGTCAGCCACACTCGCCACATGGATGGAGCCAAGCAGAGGTCTCCTCTGCCTCTCCCATTCTCCCCAGGCCCAGTAGGGAGGAGAGGGATGGGTCTCTAGATGAAGTGGGGAGTTTGAGGTTACAGTTTCTCACCACTGTTGGCAGAATTATGCTCATACTGAGGGTAAAAAATGGCAGGGGTGTCATGTCAACATTGTTATAGCGTCGCAGCAGCTGGAAGTGTTACGGCAGAGACTTACTGCATTCCCCTTCCCAGGCCGACTCTATAGAATGGGTGTTGGGCTTCTCCTCAAATGGGGCCGGATGACCCTGGCTGAGTGACACTGCCAAATACAGGCTTAGAAAACATACATACAGCTAGAAGACAACCACACAGCAATGTGTCCATCGGCGTGGTAATACTGCAATTCCATCGCAGTCCATAGACATTGACCCGCTTATCTGAAGCCACACACTCTCCTTGCTCTGTAGGAAAGACTGTCAATCAAAGAAAGCCTCATCACACAGTGGCATTTTCTTGGAAGAACCCAGGCCCTAGGGGAGATTATTGCAGGGATCCCTACCATAATAATGTCCTATTGCAGATATTTATGGACTTAATTTGTATTGGGTTACAGAATGGAGGCCGGCCACAGAGGTGATGGCAGAAAGAACCAACATTTCTGCCCCACAATGGAACTTGAAATCTACTCATGCATTTGGAAATATTCTGACCCTTCAGAGATCCTTCTTGATGTCACTGTCCCCATATTGGCCTCTGCAGTGTTCCCTCTTCTTGTCCCCCTGGCAGGGGTCAGGGAGTGCTCTGCACTGAGGATTCCAGGACATGACTAGTCCTTGTTTTCCAAGGGATGAGGTCACCGTGTGTTTAATGTTCCTGCACGTGAACCTCTTTCTCTGCATGTGGCAGATGTAAGAGGACACGAGAAAGCCTGGCCATCAAGCTCTCTCTCTCTTTTCTTCTTCCCTCATGCTCTTTCATTTTCCATCCTTTGATGCGGCTGATCAGCGGTCAGACAGTTTGGGTTTCAGGAGAGGGTGAGGTCCCTTTCAGACTCCACCCTGAGCCCAGACTTCCTCACTGGGGTTTCTGAGAAACACCACATCATAGCAAGTGAAATTTTGTATCGTTGTATTCTTGTGCCATTGTCCTCTGTAACTTTACAGGGAAAGACAGCTGCTTAAAGGTAAGGCCACAAGTGCCCCAGCCACAGTGCCTCACCCAGCACCGTGCATAGGGTGAGCTCTCAAATATTGGTTCCGTTGAGAGAGTTTGGAGTCTCCATCATTTGTGAAGAATTAAAGTTCCTGGTTAAAGTGATCTTGGCTTCCACAATGTGAAAGTATCAGGAATAGCTGCATCAAGGAGAACCCTCTGGAAGCTCTATCTTGATTACAGGTGGGTCTGTTCAATAGAAGGCTTCTACTGATGTGACCAGAATTCTAGTCACTCAAACTTCTTCTATGTCTGTGTTTTACAAAGTGTGGTATGAGTCCCCCTGTAGGTATGC
Organism: Micronycteris hirsuta; assembly: GCA_004026765.1. Taxonomy (NCBI): domain Eukaryota; kingdom Metazoa; phylum Chordata; class Mammalia; order Chiroptera; family Phyllostomidae; genus Micronycteris; species Micronycteris hirsuta. The sequence goes on along the minus strand of PVJI01010446.1, from coordinate 44,282 downwards.
AAGGTGATTTAATTTGCACACAAGCAAATATTTTATTATAATTAGTCTGAATTTATTTAATGTTAATTAGAAAAAATGTAAGCAATATACCAAAAACATGAATTCATAAATATTATTGATTATGATAGTATGAAATACTATTGATTTTAAGGACAAGTTCCTTGTCCTTAAAACTGTTTGCATTGATTTAAAGAAAAAGTTAAGCCAATAATAGTCTAGGTGTATAAAGTCAATAATGAAGTTGAATATATAAAAAACTGATATTAGAAAAACACTGACCACATCCCTCTCAGTTCATAACCATGCTGCCTTGTCAGAACTGGCCCATAGACAAAGGTTGGAAACCAATTCTGGTCAATGTATACACTAGCGTATAACCTGAATGGTGTTTAAGAATCACCAATGTCCAGTAGCTCTACTGGGTGACTTTTGAGGCTGAACTTATTGCTCTCTAGATGGGATCTTACTTCTTCAGCTCTGCAGGTGATCAAAAGGAGTGTCGCTGGGTGTGGGGAAATTGCAGACCTTCCGCAGAGGGATGGCTTTGCAACCGGGGAGGCTTTCAGGGAACTGGCGGGAGATGCTATGGGGAGACAGGGGACTCTGTGGGGCTGACCTGCCTTGTTTGAGCCTGGCCTAGACCCCTAACCTGAGGCTTCATGTTTCCCCTTTCAAAAATTGAAAATGGGTGTTATAACACAAAAGACACCTTTTTAAAAGGAATATGACCTCTAACTGTAACAAATAGAGTCATAAAAGTAAAATGAAGTCTCCCAAGGCAAAAGAACACACTAAGCAGCTCATCAGTGCCCTGAGCATCTGAGGAGACAAAGCTGAGCTGTGCCCCAGCAGGCCACCAGCCTTCACAGCAGAGCTGCTCGTTCCCCGACCCTAGAAAAAATAGCACTTGTGCTCCATCCAAAGGCAAGATAACGTTGTTTTAAAGCAATATTAGCTGGAGAAGGTAAACACTAATGACAGTGAGCTGTGATGTCAGAGTGAGGGTAGAGGCATGACTGGGAGCACAGGGTAGGTTGCGTAGGAATCCTAGTACCAGGCCCCACTCCGGAAGCTAAGATCAGAGTACTCAGAAGCCTGAGGGCTAAGGCATGGCCAGGAACGGGAGCTCATCCCCAGGACCAGTCAGTGGAGACCTACGCTTTTGTCGTGGCCCGAGACTCAGTCTGGGCAAAGCAGACATTGGGTGGCTCCTGGCACATCATATCTGTGTCAGGAAAAGGTGCCACCCCCAAAACTACCAACTAGATTCAGAATTGGGGAAAGAATTCCTTAAGGATGCTTAAATGCAAGAGGCAAGGGGAAGAAGCGGCAGCAGAGGCAGCAGACAACTCGGAGATGAGAGAGGCAGAACATCCAGCATAAGAGCTGGGGACCAGAACCCCTATTACAGGGGAGCACCAAGCTGTCCTCTCCAGAACCATGGTCCTGGTCTCCAGGAGTCCTGACTGCTCACCTACTGAGACATTTGTCAACTCCCTACTTCTGGTGACCTTCACAATCCGCCCCCACTCTAGAGCATGGCTTTAATCCTCAAACCTGGGGAAGCTGATTAACACACAGGGACCCAAAGAAGGAAGGCTGTGGAGCAAAGCAGAGAAGTACAGTCAATTGTCACAGCTGGAACCATCAGAGATGGGGAAGTGGGCAGGATCCAGGTTTCTGCTGATATTGATGATAGTAGCAACGGATGAGTCAGGCAGGTGGTCAAAAGTTAAGGACTAGGAGGTCCCCAAGGTGAGAGCAGAATAAAGAGAGGGACAGATTTGAAGCATCAGCTCCAAGGAAGACCTTAACAGCCACAACCAAGTAATTGACTGTGATAACTGCCCTCAGAAAGCTCACCTCAGACATCATGGCCCCTCTGAAAGCCTTCGGTAACCTTCCTCCAGGGCGTGGTTAGGTGCCTGTCCCACGTGTTCCTCTACCAGCCTGTCTTACCTCGTCCACAACGCTGTATTGTCATTGACGTCTTCCTCTCCGCTCCTTGTAAGGATGGAGACTGTCTCGTTCATCTGAGGATTCCTACTACTGAGAGAGAGAGAGACAACTTGAACTAAACTGGCAAAATTTCACCATAGGCATGTCTCTTGAAGATTCCAAGGGGTATGTGATCACAGGGTTTCACCTACATTTCGAAAATTAACTAATGCTGCCTGACGCTTTGGAAGTAACTTGCGGCACAAAAAGGGTGCCTTTGCTGAATCCAAGTTCACCCCTTCGCTGCATCAGCAGGACACTTCTTTCCACGAAGCTCCGCCCTCCCTCTTCTTTGGAGCCATTGTCTGCTTGACATGAAAAATGTAGTCTAGAATAAAATGTAATCTCTAATTACATCAATGAAAAACCCAACTCTTGGGTATAGAATGATTAAACACAGCAAAATAATTTTTAACAACAATGTTCCAGGCCTTTATTTTCAGCCAGAGTTGATTTTCTGCCTGTACACTGGGATTTTCCAGAGTCCTTTAATGCTTTTACCCATTGTCAATCCACAGTAAAAATCCTCTCTCAAAGTTGGCACTGGGTAGTAGAAGCCTGAACTGCGTATCATCAAACTGAATTGCTTTCCTTGGTTTCTCTTCCAAATAAGTACCAGCTTCAAAGACCATTTGCTTTAAGCTCCTGAGTCGTCTTGACTTCTAAACTCTCTCTAGATTTTCTTCACACCCAGCCCTCTTATCCTCTTATCTCTGCCTCTTGGGTTTCCCACCAGCATTTGCACACCTATGCTCACCCACAGGTCACTCACAGGCTGGGCTAGTGGGTCTTGCCTGGCACCACACACACGGCCTTTGCACTGTCAGAGGTGGGGGATGAGCACGGCAGGAAGGCAGCCCGCCAAGTTTTCGAGGAGCCATCCGTCTCCCCCAGGGAGCGACCTCCTGGGCTCAGCATCTGTCCATCCACAGGCAGGTAGGAAGCCCCTGCTGGGTGCCCGGCCTGTGCTAAGGCCGAGGTGAAGGCAAAGGCCAATCAGGTGTAGGCTGGCCAGCCTCTGGGTCACCACCTGGCAATGCCTTTCCACTCAAGTCCCAGCTCTTGTCACCTCCTCTGTGAAGGTGTTCGGGACTAGTACCTTCCTCTCTGGCCCCACAGCCCTTTGTTTATATTTCTGTCACGCTCTTATCCTGCGTTAGGACTTCAGGGAAACATACATAGGCCCCGCCCCCTGCTGCTTTTGGAACCCATTGGGAAATATACACGTGTGTCGAACAGGTGGAGTTCCAGTATCAGGGGCAGGCCATGGGGGTGACCTTTAATGAGTATGTCACTCCTTCCGATAGAGAATCTAGAGAAGTGACTTTCAACCTTTTTTCTCATGGCACACATAAACTACTAAAACTCTGCAGCACAACAAAATATATATTTTCTGCTAATCTGACAAAAACAATACGTATAATTATGATTCATTCACACCGATGGCTATTACTGTGTTGGCTGTTGCCACTTCTTTATTTGACAATCTAAGGAAAGAGAGGTCAGTGCCCCTGACTAAATAGTCAGGCTCTGCATGTATTAAAAATTCTTGTGGCACACCAGCGTGCCTGCCGCTGCAAATAGGTGGCAAATCACGGATCTAGAGCAATAGATGTCACCTTTTCCCCATCCTAGCCAACAGGCGAGTACTGTATTTTGCCATGTGTGATGTGCACCCATGTTTTTGGCCCAAACTATCAGGAAAAAATTCTTTCATTTTGATTTTTTTATTTACTTATATTTAAAAACAAAACCGATGGTCATATTCCAGGGTATTGTTTTTGCATACGGATATTGTTATTGCTTTCTAGAGATACACTTTTAACATATAAGCATAAATAAAAGAATTAAAAACATTTCTATAGATACTGAATTAGTACTACCCATGTATAATGTGCATCCTTATTTTTCCCTCAAAAATTTGGGCAAAGAAATGCGCATTATCCGTGGCAAAATACAGGTAAGTCACTTCCCCCACTCCAGGGAGGAGCCAGTCAAGGGAGACAGGGCGGGTCAGAGCCTCATTATTCTGGGGAAGACTGGGGCAGAGACATGAGAGAGGTAAGAAAATGGTCAGCACACACACATACACACACGCTAAGAACTATACTTGTCTGTGTAGATTTTCGTCTCTTCTACCAAACTTTGAGCTTCTCAAAGGCAAGGACTAATCTTTGTATAACAACAGAAAAAGAAATCTCCCTGGCTGCCACAGGAGCTTTATTCGATAGATGTTGACTAAATAAATAGATATGTAACCCAGGTGTGGCTGGGCCCCTCTCTCCTGTCCTGCAGGCCATTTGCCCACCCGTGGAAGTGAGATAAATCAGCAACCTCGGCCTCATGAGGTCTCAGGAACGAGAGATCTTCTTGACCGTATCTGGTCCACAGAATCCCCCACACCAGCCAGCGGGCGGAGGGATAACCAGCACCTTTTCAACTCGGTCTTGGCTGGAGCCCCTGCGGTGACTGGGGAGTCGTCACCATCCTGTCCCATGCCACCCCTCAGGATCTCCCTGGCTCCGGGAGCAAAGCGCACAGCAAGCTCCGGCCAAGCAGATCTCTCATGACTGCACTGCAGGAAGACCAGTCGTCAGGACTTGCCCCCGTTCCACTACGGGAGCCTAAGCCTCAGGCAAGAACCACCCTCTGTGCAGCTCCGTCTCATCACCTCTGCTCAGTGCCAGCCTCGCCCACCGGCCACAGCTCCCTCTGAAGCTCCTTGGATCCGCAGCTCAATCTTTTCTGCACGAACCTCTAACTTCCCCAGGTGAGAAAAAACTCCAGTCCCCACCTGCCGCCCCGTGCGCCCACTCACTTTTCCTGTCTGAGAAAGTCCAGCACCTCAGACTTGCATGATTTCAAAGGAGAAGACTGCTGACTCCCGGGGTGGGGGGCACACAGAGCTCCGTCTCCCCCACAGCAGGAGCTGCGCCCTGGCAGTGTACCAGCCGCCTTCCGAGGAAGCGCACCTCCACGGAGGGAATGTTGCTCTATTCTAAAATAGTACTCGATGGATTTTTTTCATTTTGTATCTTTTTTTTCCTATCCTCCACCCCCACCCCAATCCCAGTCCTTGCATTTAAATAGTTGGCAGAAACCTGGCAGAATGGAAACAAAGGTGGCCTGCAAATCTTTCTTGCGTTTGTTTTAAAAGCCTAAGCCCTCAGCAAAGGGGTGTTTGTTAGGCACAGATAGGGTTTCTGGAAGGAAGATGAAGGGAGAATTTCCTCCACTGTAGAAAACATCTCCCTTTAGGTTTGGGTTGAGGTATAGAAGAGAGGGCAGGTGGGAGAGGAGAATGAAAGCAGGGAAGGAAGAGAAAAGAAAGAAGAAAAAGAAGGGAGACAGACCAGCTGTTCTGTGGGTTCTAAGAACAAAATGAAGCCAAGGCCTGGAAGCAACAATGAGAAGCAGAAAGACTCTGGAGAAGCATGACCACGGACTGGACTAGAACCGGCCTCGGCGAAGGTGTCCGTGTGGCAGGCACAGCACAGAAGCAGCAGAGAATCCCACATCTAAGGGCCAGGAGAACTGGGGCAGTGGTGTCCACGACCAGCCACACGTGGGCAGGCCAGTCTCCAGGACCAAATGAGCCCACACCTTGGGACTGGGTGACGCCCGGATTTGAAGTAACTCCGGGAAAGACAGTGTGTTTCCAGCTGAGCCAGAAGTATGTCCGTGTGTTGGGGGAGGGAAAGGCAGAAAAAGAAATTAAGTTACTGTATATCTGAACGTTGTAAGAGAATAAATCTTAAAAGTTCTCACTACAAAAGAAAAAAGTTGTAACTACATGAGGTGAAGGATGTGTCAACTAACCTTATTGTGGTAATCACTTCACAATATATACATGTACCACATTATTACATTGTATATCTTAAGCTTACACAGACAGCATCAATTATATCTCAATAAAACTGGAAAAAATAATAAAGTTTATTTCTTGAACACTTCAATTTAAACATAGAGATTCATGCCTGCTGCATGAGGACTAATTTTTCTCCAAAAACACCACTGTCTGGTTTCACATGAAGAAGGCACATCCTTCTGTTAACGAGAATTTGACCTGCTCCTCATGGAAACAATAACCCAGGTGCTACTGTGAGAAGGGGCACATGACCGCTCTTGGGGTCCCCGCCTAACCTGTGAACTGTGCTATCTAATAATGGCTCCTAAGAGATTTTTTTGGAACACCAATCGCTGTCCCCAAAAGAAAGGAGAATTGTGCAAAATTACTAAATGCTGATTCTGCCTCTGGAGTGGCCAGCGGGCAGCCGAACTGTTCATGGACGTTCCAGCCTTTCGGACTGGCCCCTGGAGCTTGCAAGTGGCATAGTTCAAACAGCTGCTGATGACCAGCTGATTGTACAAAGGTTATGGGACGTCTCTCAATCAAGGTTAAAACTGCCTCATCAGTGGTGAGATGAGCCAATTATGGCAAAATAAAGGAAGTTGTCCAGAGACAAGTTGTCTTGAAGCTTGACACACCTTCAAGGCCGCAGGAAGGGAAAGGGTATGATTTAACCAAAAACTTTGAAACGTAGCTCGGCTGCAAAGGAGAGTGCCTTCAGACAGGGAGCCGACAACCCGGCCAACCAGGCTTTCCCTTCCCGCCCTGCCCAGGTGTGCCCGTCCCATTCGTTCACCTCAAGCCCCACCCAGGTGTGCGGTGCAGAGCTCTGGTTCCCCGCGGATGCAGGGCCTGGGGTGAATGGGGGTGTCAGTGGTCCGGCAGTACAAGCGACACCAGCTACAGATTCAGGTGAATCAGTGAAAACTTCTGAGATAATGTCACTTAGGGTACTTTAATATAGGACTAAAAGTGGCTTCAACACATTTTTTCACGGAAAACAAAATGCAAAGGTAGGTGCTTCCAACATTGTTTCAGCAGCTCAGCTACGTCACTGCCTTGCTGTTCTGCCATGGTGCTGTGCTAGCTTTCACTCCAAGTCTGTCCCTCATGGTCATAAGCTCTAAGCACCGGTAGCTCACACAACAAAATCCAGAGCAGGAAAAGAGGGATCAAGAGAGACCGTGTCCTCACGTAGCTCCCTCTTTAAAAAAAAAAAAAAAGCTAATAAATTTTTATTTAAGGAATTTCACATGTTCTGATTCCTTCCACTGCCTTAATTCCTCCTGAGTTTGAATCTTAATCCTTTTTTAAAATAATTTTTGCTCAATCCAGTTGTCATGTCAGTCAGTTACAGTTGGTGTCAGAGTAGATTAATATGCCTGGTTTCTCAATTACCAATACCCTACAAAAAGAGAAGCATAGTTCCTATCAAAGATTACGTCTAACTGAACAGTAAGAAACTGTATGAATACTGTATCAATCAAAAAAAATACCAGGCTTAACATGCACAAGGCCAAGAAAACCAGCCATGCCAGATACTGAATTGGTATCACACTGTCCTTTGCGCAGCCAGCAGGAATAAACTGCTGAATGCAGGTATCATCTGTGCAGTTCTCCCTCTTTTTATCTGTTATCTCCCTCTGTTTATCTTTAAAAAGAAAACATACTGCCCCTAACATCTCACTAGCTGGGACTGTGCTCTAGAGTTACTTATAGCTGCAAAGGAGTCTGGAAAAGTGAGTCACTGGCATTTTCAGGCCTTGCTGTGGAAGGAGGGCATTGCCAGCATGAAGGAAGCAAGACAGAACGTCTGTGACGTGGAATAATAAACAATGTCTGGCCTTATGCCTGCCTCAGATGATTATTGGATGCCTCGTGGTCCTCGCCTGCCATGACTTTGGACTTTCACCAGCTGACTCCCTTTGGACTGGTCCTTTGTGCCTGTATCAAACCCCAAATCAGTCACTCTGCTCCCTGCCGTGGTACCATGCCCGGATGACAGGCTCAGCCTGATGTTGAAGTGAATTCAACACCAAGCGGCACTCTCAGCCTCTGCTCATCCAGCCAGGGAACTGCTGAGAGAGGGAGCCCTAGACCTGTGCCTCAGGCACAGGCAGAAGCAGTGGAATGGGACAATGACAGCGGAGTAGTTGTGCCCAGTCCCCCAGGATGGCAACCTCATACTAATACCAGCAACCTTTGAACATCTTTTCACGGAGGCCAGCATTGAAAGGTAGGGTTGTAGCATGAATTTTGGTGCTACGGACATGAATTTGAACCTCAGCTTTTGCCACTTATTAGCTAAGTGATGTTGGGAAGTCACTCAACCTCTTTAAGTCTTTGTTCCCGAAGCAATAAAACGGAATTACAGCAGCACCTGCCTCCTAGGCCGGTGGAGGGGACTGAGGGAGCTGAGGCTCACGCAGCTCCCGGCGCAGTGCTTGGCACACACTCAGGGGTCAATGGGATCGATAAAGGTGCCCATTGCCGTCAGGACACTGAGTGTTCCCCTGGGCCTCATTGGGGACCTTGGCCAGTCAGAGCACAGGCCCTGAAACCAGAGCCTGAGTTCAAATGCCAACTGGGACCTGGCTCTGGAACTCGGGGCCAATCACTTCACCTCTCTGTGCCCCATTTTATTATCAAAAAGGGGGGGTCAGGATCAGTGCCTGTCTACCTGCTTGGTAGGAGACGCAAGGGGCAATCATACAGGCAAAGCCCTTGGACAGTTTTGGCTCACAGTTGCATGCTAGGTTACACATGCTAGGGCATAAACAGTTATGTCCACGTTTGTACTCTAAGATTGGAGAAGAGAGATGTTTATGGAAAGACTTCATCAAGTGGCTAACATCAGATTTGGACCTTTACGGAGTAAATCTTCCCTTATCAAGAAAATGCACTTTTCCACAAACTTCTCTTCTAGCAGAGGGCGACCTGTCCTCCTCACCAGGGCTATGGGGGTCTTTGGGATGGCAGCCAGACGAGCGCCTGGGCGGGGCCCGGCCCACGCGGGTCAGACCACCTCCGTCCCAGTCCTCGCCCTGTGCTGCCAGGCTGCACAAACTTGGACAACTTTCTGAGCTTCCTTCTGCCTCAGTTTTCTCTACCTGTAAAATCGAAATAATAAACCTCCACGGGTTGTTGTGAAGAACAGCACCCGGCACAGCATGCCCAAAACAACACTATCAATGATGCCGTTGGGAGCTTCATTAACTAACTTTGATTCCATTGGCATTGTTGTTTCCCCATTTTACAAACAGCGAACCAAGGTAACCAGTTGCTCTGGCGTCGCCCTGGAGCTCAGCCCTCTCTGTATTACTGCTCATTCCATGAACTTCCACTCTGAAAGTAACATCGATTTCTGGTGTATGGGTCCTACTCGTGTATGATTTCATTTTTCCCCTGGTGCATTTTAGAAACAAGGAGGTCACTATTCCTTGCCAACTCACCTACGATTTCAGACTTGCTAGACTTCTCTCCGTTTCCTCCATAAAAATGAAAGTGCTGTGCTCAGAATAGAATGGCACGGTGGAAAATTTCCCCAACAAAGTGAGACCTAATTGTGGAAAGTAGGAGCAGGCCTTCGGGTTGGCACCCGCTTGACCTAGAGACAGAAAACAATGATGTCGCCCCCTCCCCACCCCGCACTGGAGCAGAGCAAAACAGAGAGAAGGCAGCAAGATTCCGCCCTTTCATTACAGTACTTAGAATGCATGACCAATGTTCGCACAACAGCTTATGCCCTAAACCCCAAAGGAAACTTCCACCAGGAAAATACATCTTTCCTCCCCCGTGGTCTAAAACCTCCTGGTATGTCTCTGCTCTTTCTGGAAGTTAAAATGAAGTTCAGATCCATTGACTAGTACGTCCTAAGGAAAAAAAAGTGGGTTTTGTGTTTCAACCACAGTAACATTTTCCACCATCTACCTGAATGTATGAACAGTGGTCAGTTGACCTGGGAGCCCCTGCCCAGATGACCATCACTCTCAGGGAACCCGGGGTGGAGGCGTCGGCTCCAGCTGCTCTCACACCCCCCTTTCCAGAGCCTAGTTTGATAAACCTAACTCCACAGTCAGCCAAGTATAGATCTGAGGTCCAGCAGCACTGGTCCCTCCTTCAAAGTTCACAGAAATCGTTCTATCTGCAAGTTCGGAGGGGCGCACAGAAGCTAAAGAAAGCACAGTAATAACAAAAGCAGTCATTTACAGTGCAGTTGCTTAAGCAGCAGGAGCCACGCTAAGTTTTTTACGTGCATTATCTAATTCATGCCAGATCTCAGCCTATGATGTGGTTTCCCATCCCTGTCTGAGAAAGCTAAGGCTTACAGAGCAAAGTCACTGGCCCAGGGCGGCCCCGCCAGCAAATGGCAAGGCTGGGATCTGTGTGAAGCTCGGTTCCACCTCCACTGCACTGATTTATCCGCCGCATTGTAATGCCTAAGACACATCATCTCACAGATGTCACATACTCTCTCCAGAAGATAGCTGGAGAATCTCATTCATTCAACAGATACTTTACTGAGCACCTAGAATACATCAGCCACTGTGCTAAGTACAAAGGATACAAAGGACAACAGGAGGCTTAATATTCAAGATCTTACAGACAAAGAAATGATAGTCAGTCAATAGTGAGTCCTGTGAAAACAACTGAACTCTCAAATGTTTCAGGAAATCCAGGAATAAAAGGGACTGGTGCTGACTTCCACCTGGGGCTCTGGGACACTGGCCATCCACATAGATCAACCTGCAGAGGACTGGTCGCTCTTCAAAGTGTCCAGACCCCTGGGCCAGGGGGCAGACCTCCAGGGTCCTGCAGATCCCAGCAGCTACGGGAAGAGTAGCCAGTCTCCCAGGTTTCAGGGAACAAGCTTGCTCAGTATGCAGACATGGGAATGAGACGCAGAATAGACAGCTGCATGGTTCTGAGATGCGGGCCCAGGTTGCTCCAGCAAATACCAGTGCAGGGGGTGGGGAGAGGAGGGTCTTCACTAGAATCCCACCATCAAGACCAGACATCCCTGCAGAATACAGATGTCAGCCTGGAGTGACCAAGAGTTCAAATGCCTCCTCGGTGCCACTGCACCATGCCGTGGCCCCAACACAGATAGCCTTGCCAGCACAGATAGCCTTGCCAAGGAGAAGGAAGGAGGGAGGGAGGGAAGGAGAAATCCTTGAATACGACTGAGCTTAATCCCAAGTTAACTGAGAAATCACTGAATTTCACTGAGCTGACCTGGGCGTGACAAGATTGAGCTTCCTGCACCAGTCACCATGGTGATAGGAGGTAGAAATTCAGCAAAGCTAAGGAACATTTAAAAATATACACTTCTGCACATGAGACGTGTGCACCCAACTCCATGGGCTACAGCAGTAGTTCCAGTGGGTGCTGACAGCAGGCTAGACTGGGGACGAGGAGAGGAGCTGGGGACCAGTGGGTGGCTGTAAGTCCTGTTTCACAGACAGTATTTATGGCACACTCTGATAGGGGAGCTTTCAAGAAGACCAGTGCGAGGGTTTGAACTCTGTCCCCAAAACGCTCATAGGCTGGAGTCCTAACTGCCAGTACCTCAGAAAGTACCTTACTTGGAAATAAGATCAGGGCAGACATAATTAGTTAAAATAAGGTCACCCTGGAGCAGGGCAGGCCCTTCATCCAACACGACTAGTGTTTTCCGAAGAAAGTGGCCTTGTGCTAAAGGGACTGCCCGCGGACCTCGGTCTCAAAGCCACAGGAGGCTGTTTTCCGAAGCCAGGCCTCGCACGTCCAGTGTGAAGGGAAGAGTCAGCATCGAGGCACCACGGACACCCAAGCTGCTCTAAGCAGCCCGAACCCAACTGCCGGGCTGTCACCTGCATTCCACCGTGACGCCAGCTTTAGTGGTTCACTGCTTCCTTGCACCTACAGTCGGGGCTCGCAAACTTAGGGCCTGGGTGGAGAAAAGGATGAACAAATCGAAATTTGTGCTTGGAACACATTCCATCATTTTTTGCTGAGTCTAGAATGGAGATATGAACAGATGTGTAAATGTCAGCTCCTGCATTATAACCAGATTAAAATAGAATAATAATACCAACCAGCAGCTTGCCTTAGAAAAGGAGACAGGAATTTTCTCCCATCTGAACACAAAGAAAAGAGACACAGCTGTGTAGAGAACACAGGTGGGCCCCTGCCCCGTGGGTCCCGCGTCGTGGGCCTCTTGATGCCTGTTATAACTCTGTGGTTGGGGTGCGTGCGCCCGTGCTGGCCTCCTGTGTCTCCGGCGGTGCCGTTGGAGCTGAGGCAAGCGCCAGCCCACCCAGGGAGTAGGGCGCTGAGGTCCCCTGGTGAAACTCTCAGTGAAAACAGAGTTTCCCTGCTGTGTGCAGGGAACAGAGAAAAGCATAGACTAAAAATTAGTCACAGAAGAAAGTGTCACTTAATTCAGAGGAGAAGACAGGGACCGTCTAACATCTTAACAGAGAGAGCAGGGTGCCTCAGCCCTGTTTCCGCTTCCCCACCTTGCCACATTTTTCTCTCCCCAACATTTCTAAGAGCAGCGAGCTGCACACTACCATTTTGAGAATAAAAAGCATATAGCTTTTTTTAACATTTGGTAACTAAAATCGGTTATGGGCTCAATGCTGTTAGTACCACTTGAAGTCTATATTTGATTTTTTTAAATTCCCTTTAAAGAAACCTAATTTATGGTTTTGATTTCAGGTTGCAAACATTTAAATTCTGCAGCAGCAAGTTCTGGGTTTTGCCAGTTCTTTTATTGTCATGTAATCAACTAACTTTGCATTTGGGTTTCAATGTAAAGTATGCATGTTCCTTTTATGCATATTTAATCATAAAATTTAATTTGGCACACTTACGTTTAATGTGTCTTTTAAATAAGAGTGACTGATTTTGTCGGAAGAGAAAGGACACGAAGGAAGAGAAGGAGGAGGAGGAGGAAGGGGAAGGAGGCGCCTTGTGAAGACAGAGACACGGGGAGAATGCCACTGAACGTGAAGGCAGAGATCAGGGCGAGGCACCTGCGAGCCAGCGAACACCAAAGCCCGCCGGCAAACCACCAGAAGCTGAGAGAAAGGCACAGATCAGATTCCCCTCACAGCTCTCAGAAGGAACCAACCCTGTGGACACCTTGATGTCACACTTTCAACCTCCAGAACCGTGAGACAAATTTCTATTGTTCAAGCCACCGGGTACAGTCTCAGCAAACTGTACAATGGGAAAGCACGTTTTTATTTATTCATTACATATTCCCGAAGTGCCTACTAGGGGCCAGGTAACGCACAAGGTGCTCTGAGGGACCCAAAGCTGACAGTGCCTGTGACGGTCATTTTCATTGAAGAGGCCACAATGTCATAAATGCTCTTTCAGTCACAAGAGGTGGCTGAAGGGAATCCCTGGTCCTCTGGTCAAGGCTCCTACCAGAGGCCCGAGTCCTTCCCAGGCTACCAGAGGTGGACACCTCACAGCCTCGGGAACCCACTAAGCCTCTCAGTCCTGTAGCCTTGTGCCTGTCCGGGATGCAAGATCCTCTGATATCTTCTTGCAACTTGATGCTTCATTGCTCCAACCCCATCTCCTCTCACAAAACTGACTTCCAAGATTTCCCAGAACACACACTCCATGAAAAACAAATCCCCCAGTCCTCACCCTTCTCACTAAATTCTCTGCCTCCTTGTTTTAACTGAAGGCTACCTCTGACCCGAGGACACCTCTTGCCTTTCATCCCAATTCTGTTCTTTCCCCACACCCTGGAGCACCAAGGTATGAGGGGCACATGAGGAGAATCCTGTTTCTCCTGAGAAGAAGCGAGACCTCCTTTTTACCCTCACCTTCACTCTCTTCTGGAAGCCAGTGACACCGCACTGTGTGCGGGGCTGGACACTGGGCCGCTCCCCACCTCTGCCCCTGCAGCCTGGGAAACACCTCACCACGGGGAGAGCAGGAAGCTCTTCTCGACCCATCGCCTCGGCCCACCGTTTAGTCCAGGACCTTCGCTGTAAGTTTTCAAAGCACCTTTTTCTCTAGACACTGTCATTGTATTTGATCGTCAAGATCTTGCTTTGATATTACAAAGCAGAACCTGGTAGCTCCTTTCTCTTGTCATTCCTGGTGTAATGTCCTCATCTGCCCAGATATAATGAAAGCCTCTGAGGAACGTGTTTGTGGAAAGAATGTATCCGCAAGGAGAAAGTCTCTTCTGGCTTCCTGCCCCTGCTCCCTGCTGCAGACGACGAGGTGGGGGGGGCAGGGGTGACTGGGATAGCGGCATAAGAAGTTATTCAAAGTTTTACTAGGAAAAAATGTAGAGAGAGAGAAATTAGAACTCTTGGCCAATGTTGCTTATTTTTTAATTAATTTATTTATTTTTAGAGAGAAGGGAAGGGAGGGAGAGGAAAGGGAGAGAAACATTGATTGGTTGCCTCTCATAGGAACCCCAATGAGGGACCTAACCCGTAACCCAGCCATGTGCCCTGACGCCCAACCAACTGAGCCACACTGTCAGGGCGGCCAAGGTTGTTTTTGTTGCATCTGTCCCACACCTATCTTCGCAGCCCCCAACCCTGTGCCCAGAGAGTCAGCAGCAACCACTCATGGCTCCACATGGCACATATTTGCACCTACCTCAGCAAAAGGAGGATACAGAATTCAACTGGATTTTTAAGTAGATTTTTAAAAATTTGTGGCAGAATCAAGTCTCCACAGCCAAGGCATTTTTGATTTGCAAGAACCTGATAAGAGTAAGAAAAAATGAAGAAAGTCCCAAAGAGACTGTTCATTTCAGGGAAGCCACTGGGTCGAGAGGCTGATGAGGAGCACAGTCCAGTTCCTTGGGGCCATGAGGGGTGTGTAAACAAACCTCAGAACTTAAAACACCCTGGGGGCCAGAGAAGGAGAAAGAAGAGGAGGGAAATCCCCAAATGATAAAGGAGTACTGAACTGACTGTGTTAATATTGAATTGCCTGCAATGTAGACACTTAAAGCTCTAGATAAAGTTTCTGCCACCCAGAAGAATAGGGATTCAACAGCTAAATTGTTATTTAAAAAAAAAAGAAAGGACTTCCAGACAAAATGGAGGCATAGGTGGACACACTGTACCTCCTCGCACAACTGAAAGAGGAAAAACAATGATTTAAAAAGCAAAACAAACAACCAGAATGGACAGAGAATCGAGCCAAGTGGAAGTCCCACATCCAAGAAGTTAGAACATATTCATCCAGACTGGTAAGCAGGGCGCGTGCTGCGAGATGGCAGTTTGCCCAGAGCAGCAGCACACCTGGCCAAAATACGGCCCTCACACCCGGAGAAACCCATGGGAATCAGCAGGCTAAGACTGGTGGTCTCTCATTCGTGTGCAGATAAACCAGGAGAAGGAGCTGGGGAGTGAAGCAGACCACGCAACCCACCATCGCAGGGGAAAAAAAGCATTGGACCACCTATTGAAAGCACCTGTGGGGGTTGAGGCAGTGGCAAGAGCAACTCCCAGCCTCACAGGAGAGCTCATTGGGGGAAAGTGACTGGGAGCCAGTGGAGAGCAGAGCAAGCGCCATGGTTCCCTCCCAGGCCCCGCCCCCACAGACAGCGAGACAACACAGTGACAAGGGTTACCCCAACCTGGTGAACACCTAAAGCTCTGCCCCTTAAAGTAACAGGAGTGTGGAGAAAAAAAAAATGGCCCAAATGAAAGAGCATATCAAAGCTCCAGAAAAAATACAACTAAGTGACAAAGAGATAGCCAAACTACTAGATGCACAGTTCAAAACACTGGTAATCAGGATGCTCACAGAATCGGTGGAATTTGGTCACAAATTAGATGAAGAAGCTAAGAGAAATAAGGGGAAATGTACAGAGAACCAAAAGTGATGGGAAGGAAACTGGGACTCAGATCAACAGTGCGGACCAGAAGGAAGAAAAAAATACTCAACCGGAAAAGAATGAAGAAACAAGAATTCAAAAAAATGAGGAGAGGCTTAGGAACCTCCTGGACATCTGTAAACGTCCCAACATCCGGGTCATAGGGATGCCAGAAGGAGAAGAAGAAGACCAAGGGATTGAACACTTATTTGAACAAATAATGAAAGAGAACTTCCCCAATCTGGCAAAGGAAATAGACTTCCAGGAAGTCCAGGAAGCTCAGAGAGTCCCAAAGAAGTTGGACCCAAAGAGTCCAACTTGGGTCCTTGGAACACACAAAGGCACATCACAATTGCATTACCCAAGATTAAAAATAAGGAGAGAATCTTAGAAGCAGCAAGAAAAAAGGAGACAGATACCTGCAAAGGAATTCCCATAAGACTGTCAACTGATTTCTCAAAGGAGACCTTTCAAGCAAGAAGGAGCTGGAAAGACGTATACCAAGTCACCAAAGGCAAGTACGTACATCCTAGAATTCTCTATCCAGCAAAACTTTCATTTAGAATGGAAGGGCAGATAAAGTGCTTCTCAGATAAGGTCAAGTTCAAGGAATTCATCATCACCCACCCTTTATTATATGAAATGTTAAAGGGATTTATATAAGGCATGGAGAAATATCAACAGGAGAGTGGGAGAGGGAGAGAGGAGGAAAAAGTACAGAGAATAAGTAGTATAAACGGTAGGTAGAAAACAGACAGGGGGAGGTTGAGAATATTACAGGAAGTGTAGAAGCCAAGGAATTTATATGTATGACCCATGGACAAAAACTAAAGGGCGGGGAATGGGGGGTGTGGGGTGGAGGGTAATAAAGGGGGGAAAATGGGACAACTGTAATAGCATAATCAATAAAATATATTTAAAAAAGAAAAGTTACATTTCTGCAATATACCTGCAGTTTGCCTATCCCCACTATACCTACTGACCAGTAGAGTGTCCCCCAATTCCATGCTTGCAAGTTTATTATTCACAGCATATTTCCTACATATGGCCTCCCTTGCCCTTCGATGTCCTTTTATTGCACTTAAAATAAAATCCCAGTTCCCTCCCATACTTTAAGAAGGTAAGCCATGATACGGTGTCTACTTTCCTGCCTCACAGGGTCTCTAACCTTCCTGCTCATAGGTCCCTTAGCTTCCTCTCCAACTATGCATTGTGCTCCTGCCCACCGAGCTCAACACTCTCCAACCACACGAGCCTTATTTCAGTTATCAAGCTCCCTAAACTTGCTCCCACCTTCTGCTTTTCATCATTCTGTGCTGTGGATCTGCATAGCCTCTCCTCCTGAGGCTCTCAACCTTCAACTGGGGCTGACATGGCCCTTCTTTTGAGGAACTTGCTTGCCTCTCAGGAGGTTCCAGACCCCCAGCTCACTATCTCAGCATCGAGAGCATTTTCTGCATGGACTCACCCTATCTGTAATGTTTTGCTTTGTTTCTGTTGCCTTTCACCTCAGTTAGCATGTACATGCTTGAAGGCAAAGACCACATCGCTCACGTTATACCTTTCATTTCCAGGGACTAGCCCAGTGCCTGGCACTCAGCAGATATTCGTTAAATGAAGGAATGAGCAGACCCCAGCTTATCAGCAATGTAACTTCTTTGACGAGCAAGAAGAGTGAAATTTTCTGTGCTGATGTGGGTAATGCCTCCACAACATCTGTTCATAGCACACTAGGGAGCATTTTGCTTTAACAAGCTCAAGAATTTACATCCCCAAGAAACACATGTGATAACTAGTGACATTAAACTGGTGGTGAGCAACCTTTTCTGCTTGAAAGCCAACTCAGAAAAAAATACAAATGTTTATGAGCAGCATTTTAAAATTGAATATGAAAGTAACTTCACCAAATCCTACGGGATGGGGGGAGTGGTGTGTATTTTGACCACTGAGATGAGGCACTTCATTGCTCAGGTAGATGTCAGTGGGAAGGGGCATTACCTCTTAGCCACTAAAATTCTACATGAACAGCAATACATAGACATCTCTGATATAATAAGAAATATGTGTTTGGTCTCTGTCCCTGGTTCCTGACACAGAGCTTCTAAAACCTTCAGGGTTTCCTAAGGAGGCACATCTTTTGTCATTCAGAACAAGCCCCTGTCAACTTCAGCTGAGTTTACACTAATGAGATGACTCTTGATGAGCCCCTAGATAGTTTCAGGATGGGACCTGGTGGCCAGAAAAACAACATGTGATCAGAGGTTCAGAACTTCCAGCAGCCCCACCCCCACCCCCAATCACCTCTGGGGAGGGGAAAGTGGCTAGAGATTGCATTCAATTACCCAGGGGAATGACTTAATGATTTATGTCCATGTAATAAAGCCTCCATAAAAACCCCTGAGCGATGTGATCTGGAGAGTTCCAGGCTGCAGGATACATCAAGGTGCTGGGAAGGTGCTGAGCCTTCCTTCCGAGGGCATGGAAGCTCCATGTTCCTTCCACCAATCCTCGCCCTGTGTGTCCCTTCCATTGTTGGTCTTGAGTTATAGCCTTCATAATTAACCAGAAACCGTAAGTAAAGCAGTTTCCTGAATTCTGTGAGTCTTTCTAGCAAATTATCCAACCTAAGGAGGTGGGTGGCATGGGAACCCCCTGAATTTGTGGCTGGTTGGTCCGAAGTACCGGTGACAGACTGGGACTTGTGACTGGCATCGGAAGTGGAAGTGGTCTTGTAGCACTAAGCCTGTGGGATCGAACACCAGTAGGTAGTCAAAACTAAATGGAATGGTGCATGTCAGAGAGTTAAAGTGGTGTTGGAAAAGACACAATGCATTTGATATCAGAAGTATTGTCAGCAAAAGCAGGCCAACATTTTATCTTTTCCCCCTTAAGTGCTTGTCACACTTTAAAGTTACAATCGCCAAAGCAAATTCAACACACCCCAAAGCTACACAAGATTATTTATTGGATTACAAGATGTCTATTTTTGTCTCATCCATTAAAAATATATATTGTGTAAATATATAGAGAACCTGTGAGATATATACAAGGTCTGTCCAAAAGGTATCCAGCCATGTAATTTTAAAAATAGGGACATGTATTGAAGAAGATACAAGACACAAGAAACAATGTACGCAGGACAATGACACCTCAGTCCCCTTCAAAGTAGGCACATTGGGACCTCACACAGTTCTCCCAATCTCCATCTGCTGCCCCGTCATATTTTCCTGAATCTCATGGACAGTTTGAAATCTCTTCCCTTTCAAAAGTGATTTTAGTTTTGGGAAAAGTCAGAAGTCTCAGGGCACCAAATCTGGGCTGTAGAGGGGCTGAGTCACCTGGGTGATTTGATGTTTCTCCAAAAAACTCTGTACAAGATGTGATACATGAGAAGGTGCATTGTTGTGATGAAGCTACCAATCCCCAGTTGCCCACAGCTGCAGCTTTCTGAATCATGCTTTTCACGGAGGAATGTTCAAGCTTAATGAAAAATGTGATGTAGATTCATTGCTCTACTTGCTCAGTCATTTTGAGTGTGACAGCCACACAGTACACATGCTCACTCAATGGCATCTACCGCCCCCACTGACTAGGACAGTGAAGTCATCATTGTTCATGCATGTGCATTCCAGTCCACTCTCCTTGGCTGTCAGGTTACATGGATACCACAAAAACCATTCTCATTATATTAACAATGGTTGGACTTTGTCCAGACAGATCTCACATGTGTGTGTGTGTGTGTATGTAACTGGATGCATATTTAAAACTTCCTACTAACAGGAGAAAATGCTGAAAAAATACTGGAGACTATTAGTACCACATCCCCAAATGCATGAAATTATTTCATCCTTGAAACAACATGAGAGTCACTAATGATTCACTCTCAACAGATGGGAAAATTGAGACTCAGAAGTATATTGATTAGTTCAATGCCACACAGGGTATTAGGGATACAGTTCGGGCTGGAATGTGTTCATGCCATTCCATAACACCTACTGACTGGCTACCTGTTTATGTCAGGCTGTACGGCAGGTATTGGGGATAAGAAGACAAATAACATATACACACCCTCCTAAGCTTGGGTCACCCATTCCCAGGTATGGGGCCTAGAACAACACTGTGGCTGCTGCCAGTCTCCTGGGGTTCTCCTCTCTGCTACTCTCCTGGCTTACTGCATCACCCCCTACCCCTCATGGAACACAAGTATGCAAGGCCCAGTAGTTTTGTCTGAGGGAACTCTACAGACATCCTGGACATGGCTGGGTCACTCTGGGGTAAGGCAGCATGTCAGAATGAACACTTGCATGGAGAAGGGAGATGTGACTCAGATTCCAGAGATGTGTGGGATAGGGTGGCTCTTCAGGGATCCCCAGTAGAAGGGAAAAATAGGAATGACTTCATGCCCTGGCTGGTGTGGCTCAGTGGATTGAGTGCCGGCCTGCAAACCAAAGGGTCACTGATTCGATTCCCAGATAGGGCACATACCTGGGTTGCGTGCCAGGTCCTCAGTAGGGAGCATTCCAGAGGCAACCACACATTGATGTTTCTCTCCGTCTCTTTCTCTCTCCCTTTCCCTCTCTAAAAATAAATAAAATCTTTTAAAAACAAGAATTACATCATGTTTCAGGGAGTCTGAGTTTGGGCCGCATGAAGAAGTCCGTGGGTTCAGGACCTCAGGCAGAACTGCATCAGGGGCATGTGGTAAGGGTGGCAATGTCTCGGTGAGTAGGACCCAAGCTCGGTACAGGGCTCATGGCCCTGGAGGCTGCTGGAGGACTGCACAGGGACCTGTTTACTAGAACTGGGAAAAGAGGCAGAAGTTTGTTAGCCAAGAATGATGCAAGAACCCAGTTACTAGAACTGAAACACATGGTCACAATGCGCCTGATGAAAAAGCTGGCTTCTTAAATCATCAGCTGCCCTACAAGAGCAATTCAATGGCCTCGTCCCTACACAGAACTCTTTCAGGAGCCTGGGGGAGGCAGAAGCTAGAAGTAGTGAATTAGGAGTATGTAAGTATATCACCTTGCTTCATTCATTTGACCAATATATATCAAGAACCTACTATGTGTTAGTCGCTGTGATAGATACTATGTACAACAGTGAATAAGACAGCTGACCCTGCTCCTACAGAGCTTTCTGTGCACAAACAAGTGAGAACTGTGACAGACTATACTGAGTGCTAAGAGGGGATGTGGAAGTGGTCAAAGGAAGTTTTGTGCTTCTTCTATCAAGATAGAAGAAAGCAAAGATGCAAGCATATCCAAACAAATTCAAGAAATCAAGGATTTTCATTAATGGAAAGGAACCTAGAAGAGACTGAGGTAGGGGATCCAGGAAGGGAGTGAGATCTGCAGCCTTCCAATTTTGTATGCTATTCTGTTTACCAGTAGGACTCATAAATGAATCTTAAGGGCTGGTACCTTAATGAAGAATGATGTTTCTAGAAAGGTTGTGAGTTAATGGTACCATGCTGCCTAATGGAACAGCTCGGCATTTGGAGTTGGATGAACTGGATTTGACTTCCAGTTTTGCCACTTTCCCAGCCAAGTGAGCTTGAGCAAATCATTTAACTTCTTTTAGCCTTGGGTTTGTTTATCTCTTTCCCCCCAGGACATCAAATAGACAGAATTCAGGTTCCTTGGTTCAGGACACATTCTCGTCATTAGCCCACCATATTGCAATGATTCATTCATACTGTTGCATGCAGGTGATGTATTTAAACTGCTGCCTGATACCTCATCGTGTGAATGCATACAGGGATCATTGATGTGTGTCAGTGTTAGCGAGACGTACCAGTAGGGAAAGGAGAAACTCGACCATACAGAGCTAGAAAATGGAATAATTTTCCACATGGAATAAGATAACAAGGAATCCTTAAATGATCCCATATGTAAAAAATAACCCCAGATGAATTAAAGTTTTACATGTCAAAAACAAAATATTAAAAATGTTTAAAGAAAATTTAGGTGAAAATACAGGGTCCAGCAGAAATAACACCCCTTTTTTATTATAAAATCATAAGCATGTAATTCTGTAACATAGCAATATCACACTCAAGCCCAGCACATGACATTTTAGGCGAAATGCTCAAATTGCTGTCCATCTCACGCGAGACACTCATGTAGCCTAACCACAATCAAACAAGGCTTACTTCTGCCAGACCCCGTATTTTAGACCTTAGGAGTAGAGGAAGATTTCTCAAAGAAGAGATATACAGCACTGACTATAAGTAAGAGATGCATAAATTTGAATATATTAAAGATAAGAACATTGTCAATAAGTGCTCCAATTTTCTCATTTATAAAATGGAGATAATAATACCACATAAAATTCTAACAAGATGAAATGAAATAATGTATATAACATACCTAGCATAAATCCTAGCATCTAGAAGATAATAAATGGTAACTATTATTATTATTAGTCTCAAACAACGCTATTATTTATCAAACAATACTGAGTAATATGACAAGACATATTGAAACCTGGTAAGCTTTCAGAAAACAAGTATTTAATGCCATGGTGATGATTTCAAAAGAGAGATAATAATGGAAACTACATTATCAGTCAACAAATATTTATTAAACATTCATGCCAGGCTCCATGCCAAGTACTGGTTAACTTATACCAACCGCCATGGCTTTTGGCCACAATCTAATACCCACAAAACTTCCATGCCTTTATTTGTGGTCAGAGCAGAGGAAGACCTCCACATATTTTTGACGAGCTGCGTACAGCAGTACAGAACTTTGGCAGTACCTAAGACAGAAACCCCAGCACGGTCCAGCTCCGACTTACTTCTGCTAATTGAGTATACATAAGTGGTCTCCCATTTGTTCTGTTGGGGGTTTTGTTCAAATAACCAAAAGCCTGAAATCCCTCTGACCCAATGATAAGGAGGTGAGTGCAGAAGTAGGGCAGACTTTGGGAGCTGTTTGATCAGCAGCTCCGTAATGCCACCGCCTCCTCTCCATTTCTCTGCTTGGTGGCTCAGGGCTCAGAAGTACACACACCCTTTACTATGGCTGATGGCTGTTATGGAACATATAAAGTCTTGAATAAAAAGAATGAAGCTGTGCTGTAAAACCTGGTTCGGGGAGTGTTAAAAAGCATTCAGTGTCTTCTCTGCCTCCATTCTCTAAGATTACACCACCTCACAGACTCTGTATATTCATGTTTTATATCTTCCTGACTGAGTTTTCCCCTACAAGGAGAAGCGAACATAAATTTTAAAAATAGTGAATTGTATCACAGTAGACTTGTCATATAATTTGCCTAATAATGTGCATGCAGGAAACATTTATTGAGCTCTAGGGCAGGGATCCCCAATCCCCCACCTCCCCATCCCTGGATGACACTCGCATTACCCACTGAGCCCCACTTCCTCTCTCCCACGCCCACCCCAATTCATGGAAAAATTGTCTTCCATGAAACTGGTCCCTGGTGCCAAAAAGGCCGGGGACCACTGTTCTAGGCTATCGCTAATTATTTTAACAAGCAATATTTGCTTTACAATCTACACAAGAATAAGATAACAAGCTTCAGGAAACAGGAAGTCATGACAAGCTAACCTGAAAAAAAAAAAAAGCTCAACATCCTTTGGAGAACAATTTCCCTGAAAACTATCCTGATGAGATTTATGAGGCTGACGTGGATTTGGACACTGCCTTTTAAAAGAAAAGATAAAGAGGAAAGTTACTGCCTACCACAACGAATTCTTTTTCCCAAGAGCTGGTGCGTTTCTTCCATTTCTACAATGGATCCAGTAAATTTCAGAATACATTCTCTTTCTGGGAATGCACTTAGAGTGGAGTGATGCACCCAGTGTGGGTGTAGGAAGTGAGAAAGGGAACCAAAGCCAGGTTCCACTTCTGGTCTATCACTCATCGGCTGTACGAGTCCAAACTCAATAGCTCTGACTTTCTGTCTCATCGTTCATCACATCAGACCGTCATCTGCCTTTCCTACTTCACAGCTCTTGCAAAATAATGTTTTCAGGAACACATGAAAGGTAATAGCACCACTTTATATTTATTTTCTACTAGATCATGTATTGATTGGGAGTAGCAAGCACGTCTTTTTCTTTGCATATTTTTATTTCTCTTTTTCAATTACAGATTACTTTCAATATTATTTTGTATTGGCTTCAGATGTATAACATAGTGGTTAGAAAATCATATACTTTATAAAGTATCCCCCCAATACTTCTAGCACTCACCTGGTATACACATAATTATTACAATATTATTGACTATATTCCCTATGCTCTGCTTTACATCCACATGACTATTTTTTAACTACCAGTTTGTATTTCTTAATTCCTTCATTTTCTTCACCTAGTTCCCCAACCCCCCTTGTCTCTGACAACCACCAGTCTGCACTCTGTGTCTGTGAGTCTGTTTCAACTTTGTCTGTTCATTAGATTCCACAAATAAGTGCAATAATATGGTCTCTTTCTTTCTCTAACTGACTTATTTCATTGAGCATAATACTTTCTAGATCCACCCATGTTGTTGTAAATACTAAGATTTATCCTTTTTTATGGCCAGGTAGTATTCCATTGTATATATGAAGGTCTGTCTGGAAAAGGTCCAGCCATTTGTTAACATAAAGAGAATGGTTTGTACAACATCAATGTAACCTGATAGCCAGGGAGAGTGGACTGGAATGCGCATTTGTGAACAATGACGACTTCACTGTGCTGATCAGTGGGGATGGTAGATGCTGTTGAGTGAGCGTGTGTACTGTGTGGCTGTCACATTCAAAATGACTCAGTAAGTAGAGCAACAAATCTGCTTCAAATTTTGCATTAAGCTTACACATTCCTCCATGAAACTATTGGGATGATTCGGAAGGTCACAGCTATGGGCAACTGGTGATTAGCAGCTTCATCACAACAACGCACCTGCTCATGCATCAGGTCTCATGTAGAGTGTTTTGGTGGAGCATCAAATCACCCAGGTGACTCAGCTCCTCTACAGTCCAAATTTATCACCCTGCAATTTCTGAATATTCCCAAAACTAAAGTCACCTTTGAAAAAGAAGAGATTTCAGGGCATCGATGAAATTCAGGAAAATACAACAGGGCAGCTAATGGGAAATGGGGGAACTGTATGAGGTTCCACGGTGCCTACTTTGAAGGGGACTGAGGTGTCATTGTCCTATGTGCAATGTTTCTTATATCTTCTTCAGTAAATGTCTCTATTTTTCATATTACGTGACTGGATACCTTCTGGACAGATGTTGTACGTACTACAGCTTTGAGGGTAGGAAGCATATCTTAATCATGTTTGTATATTCCACTATTCCTAGCCTAGAGCTATAACTGGGTGCTTAATAAATGTCAATCTTAAATGACAGCTGTCATGAGATAAGAGGGAAACAAAAGGCAACTGTAAAGATTTAATTGCCCACTGGTTGGCCTGTGACACTTCCCATCTAAAGAAAGGTGTTAGCAGTCAAACAGCAAGAGAAATATATTCTATGAAACTATCCCAGTAAGAAAGCACTGAAAATCACAGACTCTCTTCTTGGCCACAGGTTTACATTTAGATATGAAAGCCACTCAATCTAGTCTGAGAGTAGAGAACGAGAAACCAACAAATAGGTTGAGGCTCCTTTCAAGATGGGAATTTCTCCTGGTCCCTCCACTCTGGTTCTCATCCCTCCTCCTAGGCATTATTCTCACAAATATTCCCCATGATCAGCAAATTTCAGAAGAATGACTGGGGCTGGCTCAGCTCAGTGTCTCTCTTCCTCCTGGGAGTCAGTTTCCAAAGGCGATTTGCAAGAGAACGGTACAGAGAGGGAAAAGAGAGGTGTGAAGAAGGAGAAAGGAAAGGGAAGACCTAGGCAAACTTGGTGGTGAGCAGATTCAGTGAAAAGGAGAAAGTTCCTTTTTTTTCTGATTTGTGGAAGTCATCTGTTATATGACATGGCAACGCAACCAGTTTTGTTCTCCACGGCCCTTCAATGAAGGCTCACGGTGTTGTGTGCATGATTGTCCTGGAGAATTGAAGGACAGGGCGCTGGGCCCCTGTGGGGATGTGCAGGAAAGTCAGTGTGTACAGGAAGGAAGTTAAGAAGAAGAGATCAAGAAAGAATTCACCAGAAGCAGGAACTTGGAGCCAGAGAAGAAACACAGGGCTAGCTAGCTACAGCTCTTGGAGATATGGGGGAACAATGGGTTTTCTGAGGAGGAAATGGAGGATCAAGTCATTCTAGTAGACTGCCAGCTGGAAGCATGACCCCAAAACACCAGAAAAATAGGGCACCCTCAGCAGTCAACAGCTGGGTCACAAGATTCTAAAGTCTTATTATTCTAGCCTGAGGGTATCGATGAGGCTGGAGAAGGGGGAAGAGGAAAGAAGAGCAGAGGGAGGCAGATACAAAGAGTAGTTCCTTCTTTTTTTTTTTTAGATTTTATTTATTTTTAGAGAGAGGAGAAGGGAAGGAGAAAGAGAGGTATAGAAACATCAATGTGTGGTTGCTTCTCACATGCCCCTCCTCTGAGCGCCTGGCCTGCAACCTAGGCATGTGCCCTAGACTGAGAATTGAACGGAGCACCCTCTGATTCACAGGCCTGAGCTCAATCCACTGAGCTATGCCAGCCAGGGCAATAGTTCCTTCTTTTATTCTCTCCAATTTCAGGTGTTTGAAGGTGAAGCTGGCTACTTCTGCCTATTGGAAGGCAGGATGTCAGATTCAGGAGCCAACATTCAAAACTTTCTTCCTTTCGATTAAGGTACAGAGTGATATAATTTCCCAGAGATTCGGATTTTTTTTTTTAAATTACCTTGGTCTGAATTGGAGGGTAATTGCCCACATCTCTGTTTCACCTGTGGATTCATGCTACAGACTAAGGACCCAAAACCAGTTCCAAGCTCCTTATCTAATGGGAGTATGTAATAGCATTTTTAATTTTGTGTGAAAAAAAATCTAAGTGATTTGAAGACCTCACTGCATTAACCAGAAATGCAGCAGGCATTGCTTAGCACAGTCCCAGATGCCTGTTGGCTCACCTGGGTGTGCCCGGGGCACCCTGCTGCAGGCCGGAGGTAAAAGCTGACCATGGAGGGATCAGCAGCTGAGTGCAACTCATCCGCCGCACAGCCACGATGAGCAGAGGGTCTTGGAAGGGGACTCAAACTATCATCCTGGCCTGAGTCCCAGACTGGCCCTTCCCCTCTGACCCTCGGTGCAGACTGCTGGCTAACGCTGCCCCTTTTCTCCACCTCTGCAATGGAGAGAAGCTGAGGAACACAGGCTGCTTCTCTCACCCAGGGCCCCCCCGCTTCTTTTTTAGCCCAGCTCATCTCCTCCTGGTTTTGTTCAATTTTCTGCAAGCTTTTGTATCTGGCTCACTTACCTCCCCTTATCCCTCAGAACCATCTCCTGTAATTCCAATGACTGGCGGGGACATGGGACATTTTTCTGTGAGGGAGCAGAGCCGAGTGGACACCACTCCTCCGCTCTGCTGCCCCTCTGACCCCTGTGGGGACTTTCCTGCCGGTGTCTCTTTTTCCTTTCCCTTTTTAATTGCTGGCTGCCAGGTTTTCTTTTCTTAATTATGTGTGGAACTACATTTCACATAACAAAAGCCAACCCAGTTTTCAGGTGACTTGGGATTCTGCAGAGGAATCTCATCACTTCCAGCCCCTCATCAAAGCGGAGCTAAGTTTAGCCCGCTGTAAGTGTGACAGTGAAAAGGACTGGCGAACGCTGTTCCAAGGAAAAGGCAATAAACTAGGCCCCAGGGGACCTGACACAGGGCCAGGCCCACAACTTCTTCTGCTCTATGAGCACCTCACCCTTCTGACTTCAAAAGATTTTTGCCTCTCTGCCTTCCTCATGACGTAGGTGACAGAATTCAATGTGCTATAAACATACCTTATAAACTGTAAAGCACTGTTCAGTCTGCTGAAGGCCCATGTCAATTCTGGGGACACATGGACAGTGTAATCTTCAAAATACACATCTGCGCTTCACCAAAGTGAGGGCTGGACCGACTTTTACCCCCTATTCACTCCCTGTGCTTGGCCCATGGCAGGAAGGAAGGAAAAGAGGGATGGAGGGGGGAGGGGAGGGAAACCATGCACCCAAGAAGTGTGAAATACAGGTTCTTCCACGTATCTATGAAGCCCCAGCTCCTGCTGGTGAGCGTAAGAATACTTGCACCACCACCAAGTCTTTCTTGAATTTGCATTTATGAATTGAGCCCCATTTGTGTGAAAAGTTAAAAAAGTAGAACTAGACCGGGAACATTTACTCTTATAGGTCAACAGCAAAAGTCCTGGCCCGGTGCAACCTCATGGAGACTGTTCATCTAGGTGAGCCAGAGTTGCAATAGTGCCGTCTTGCATTTGTGTAGTGCTTTACAGTTTACGGAGCGTTTTCAAGCATCTGGCCTCATTCTGATCTTCAAAACATCATTCCCAATTTCCAGGTGAGGAAACAGGGGCTTACAGGAGTGCAGAAACTTACAGCAAATCACAAGGCCAGTAAGTGGCAGAGCTGGGATTTGGACAGTTTCATGACTCCTGGGACCTGTCAGCTACTAGTGAGGACGGTACTGAGGGTGTGCCCTGTGGTGAAGTGACAGACTCTGTCGGAAGCAAAACTAACAGGATCTCCTCTTTATTCTTCTAGAATTACTTTTATCTTGAATCCCTGGAGAGAAGACAGTCCCTCCTGCTAAAATAAGGGCAAAAACTCCTTATCGAATAAAATATACAATTGGTAATAAGCAATTTTAAATATTTGACTTCATTAACAATCAATTAATTGCCAACACCAACAATGGTCTGCCATTTCCCCCAATCAGGTTGGAGACAATAGAATTGATGTTGATAAGAAACTTATGTTTATGTTCAGCACTGGTGACCTCCTATATGGATACAATCATTTAGAAGTTGTTTGGCCACACACAGCAGAAGCCATGAAATTGTTCATACTCTCTGAACCAGAATCTTACATCTGGGAATCTACCCTAAGGAAATAATATGAAATAGGGAAGGAAAAAAATCTTCCTGAGACCTGGTTCTGGTACTTTCCCTTGGGTAGCAACGGAATATCATGGCACCTTTTCAATAAATTTCCTTTTGTTTAAGCTGGTTCAAAATGGTTCCTGTCGCCTCGCTCCAGAGCCGTTGGTATTGTAAACGCTCACTCACAAAGATAGCTAATATAAATATTAATATCCTTTCTTCCTTCCTTCAAAATTGATCCCAATTGGCCCTTCCAACCTCACCACCTGTTACCCCAGCTTTCCACCCCACCCCCATCAAACTCAAAGCTCTGCTCAAGGTGAACTTCTCACAGTTGACCAGCGGGATCGAGAGTACCCAAGTTAACTTCCACAAGCCTCAGATTCACCTGGAAAGCTGGTTAAAACACAGACTTCTGGCACACACACCCTCTCCCGGTGCCTTTCTGATTCCGCTGGTCCTGTGTAAGGCCTGAGAACAGGCACTTCAAACAGGTTCCAGGCGACGTGATTGCTGCTGGTCGGAGACCATACTGGGAGAACCAGTGGTTTTAGCAGTGGTCTACCCGCATGAGTTCTCTTCTGGCAAAAGCTTTCTAATCCTTCCAGCCCCAGCTCCTCCTTACTATTTGCAGCCATCCCCAGCCCCGCCAAGCTGAACTAATTACTTGTCTCCTGTGCTGCTTTGGGGAGAGAATAGCGCCTACTACATGGTATAATGAAAAGTTAGTTGTACAATCAGTGCCAGCTCCCCACTAATTGCGAATGCCTGCAGGGCTGGCCCACAGCTTCATCATCTCTGTGCCCGCCAAGCACGACGCTTGGCACATGGGAGCCATGCGCACATGTAAGGCTGAGCTGCTCCTCCCTACCTCACTCCACAGGAAGTTATGGTTTACTCCTGCTCCCACAGGATCCATTAGCATATCGAATGGCTATTTCTAAAAGAGCCATGATAGCAAAAGAAGAAATACGAGCAGCGTTTATTAGTTTGCCAGACTAGTAAATATCATCTTGCTTTGCTCTCTAAACTCCCTAATGAAGATAGCAGCTCTCAGGCAAATAAATAAAACATTAGGTTCTGGATACACAGCACATCACAAGCACAGTTCACTTAGTTTGCTCATTGCTGAAGGACATTAGCCACCTTTGAGACAGTTGTCATAAACACACTGCCTGGGCTCCCTTTCCTCCCAGGTAAACGCTATCAAGCTCAGATTTTAACATTTTTCAATATCTTACATGTATTTTATTTCAATAACTGTCTCTTACTAGCAAAATACCTGTCTTAACCAAATGAAAGCTATTTTTCAGTAATTGTCCTAAAAGCCAATTCCTTTTCGGAAAAAACATCCTTTTGAATCACAAATAGCGGGGCTAAATAGTGTTCTCAGAATATTAATGTGAGCTTAAGCTATTAAAATGTCATGGTTAACCTTTTTAAAACCTAATTAAATTAAAATAATAATATGTGGAACAGTTTTACTGGAAGGAAAGGCTCTTTTTCAAAGAACCTGTTCCCAGTCTCAAAGCTAACCCCTTGAAGCCATGGTGGAAAGAGGTTTTGCATGCAGACAAAGGGAGCCCAGCTTTGCACGTGCTGTGATTAACTTTTAGTTGCTTGTATTAGAGTTAATTATTGCCGCATGCTGGAGGGCAGGGACAATTTACTTGCCAGATCACACCTAATAAGATGTATTTGCAGATGCCAGCATCTCCTGGACTTAATCAACAAACTATCAAGACAATCAATGCTGTTAGGCCCCACGTCCTTGTGATTTTTTTTTCCCAAAGAAAAAAGATAAAATCCAAGGGCAAGAGATCTAAGGATACAGGCAAGCTGCTCTGAACGCCTTCTTTAACTAGCATCAGGCTTATCGCCCTCCGTGGATGGCTGGAGCCACAGTGCAGGATGGTTCGTTCACCCTAAGGCTTGATTCTGTTGTGAGTGAAATTCAAGCCAGTCCCTGGAAAGCTTCAAACGGGGCCCTGCCTACTTTGTCTTGTATGGGAAAAGACTGTTACCCTTAAGACACTGCACTCACCTCTTGCTTTGCAAGGAATGAGTTTCCGTTCCTTTATTTAATAGTCTACACTTAGGTCCAAGGAATAAATTTTTGAAAGAAAGGAACTGGATATTATATAGAACAGGTTGGCAAATTCCACAAAATAGCATGTCTGAGCTTCAACCCTGTTTCTTTATAGGCCCCCAAAACATTACAAAGAGGTAAGCCTGGTATCATGCATGGGCCACAAAATAAGGAGGGGCTACCATGACCAAGCTAGAAGGATCTCATGCAGGTAATGGAAGGTGCAGGTGACAGTTGTAGCCGACCTGGGGGCCACTGACAGCTGAGCTAAGACCACCTTTGGCTATACGTCATGTGTCCTGAATAATGAAAGATGGCTACCATTCAGCAGGAACACCTAGATCTCTATGTAGTCCAGTCATTTACTTATCCCTTTATTCATTCAACCTGGATGTGTTTACTGAACACCCCCTTTACACCAGGTACTGTACTAAACATGTTTCTGCTTTCACTAAAAGTGAACTGTGCAACTTTGAGCCCCTGCTACTTTGCACTGGGCCCGTCTTGGACAAAACTGCTTTTACGACAAAGTTGGGAATCTTTGTTGACCTTCTGGTTTCCAAAAGACAGTATTACCCTGGAAATGACACACGTTACTTCTATTCACACTCTTTTGGTGAGAATTTGTCATATGATCATCCCTATCTGCAAGGGAGGCTGGAAAATGTAGTCTTCATTCCCTGCCCAGCTGAAATTCAGGGGTTCTATTACCAGCTGAAAGGAGAGGAAAGCCAATATTACTGGCTCTGCTACAGTAAGATATTTGCTTTTACAGTAAGATATTTGCTTTTACAACAAAGGCTTTACTGTCCTGATCAATCAAATGAGGCAAGAATTTCGGGCATCTTCACAGACCAGAGAGACGGAAGGATGGCCAGGAGCTGAGAGCCGTGTAGGAAAGTGTCTCAAGTGGGGTTCGACCCTACTTCAAGGCCTCAGAGTTGGTGCAGGTCTCGGCCCCTAGAGGACTGACGGGTAAACCAGGGAGGCATCACCATGCAGGCAGGTATATGTGGGCCTTTTTCAAAGTTTGAAAATATAAAGGCACTGACTGCAGAATTATCCCTAAGCTGTACTTTCCTAATGCAACATTTCTTGGTATCAGGACAGAAAATCCTTTCCTCTACCCTCTTAGGTTCAGCATTTGGGGGACCTGAAAATTAAATTGACTCAAGTCAGACCAGCAAGAGAAAAGACCAAATTTATACACTTATGTGTACAGAGCTCACAAAGAAAGTGGCTCAAGAGGGGTTAGAATTTGGAGCTCCTATACATCTTAATAAGAGCAAAGGGTTGGAATTTCAAGAGACAATGAATAGTGAGGGGTGACTGAGAAATACCTGGGGAAACTAACGGAAGGTAAGGACTGTCCCACTGAAGCCTGTCCATGCGTCCAGCACTGACCGCCCATCTCCAGTGCCGGGAGTCGCTCTTTCCCTGTGTACGGGAGCCTCCCTTACAGGGCGTTTTATGGCAGTTGTATTCTTTTGGAAGGCTCTGCTTTTAGGCAGATAAGAGGAACACAGAGAAAGCTTCTTCTTGCATTTGTTGACTTTGAAACGCTTTCGGTTCAAAATAATCCTTATGCCATAGTGTCATATTCTGGACCCCTTCATAGGTCATACCAAACTTTTACAGAACCCATTACTTGGAAAGGAAGAGGAAGGAAGGGTAAAGGGAAATAAGAAAGGGAAGTAGGTACCGGCCATGATCAAATATTTTTCAGGCAATGTATGAATTTTAGGAAAAATGATATGTACATCCTCAAAACTCCATGCATCATTTTAAGCAAAAGAATGTGTGGGGAATACTCCCAACTGGGAATATTTTGTACTCAGTGTGAGCCATTCTCTGCCTGTTGTGTCCTTGCCTTGAACTTGTGTCCATGAGCCTTGGATAATGTGACCTGATTTGTGCTTAGTGTTGGTCAAGTTCCTCAAACCTGAGAAACTGTTGGAAAAAAAACTGGAAAAGAAAGTAAAGCCGGAGAAAGAGCCATGACACGGGAAGAGAAGCCTTGGCTGCACACAGACTAATTGTTTACCAATGACACACTGATAGTCTGGGATTAGGAAGGAATGTTTTCAGCATCTTACATCCTAATTGAGTCTTCTAATTACATATAGCTGATTTACTATGTTTCAGTTGAATTTTAGGACATTGGTTCAAGATTTGGAATTAATGTGTAATACAGTGTAATCTTTCCCATCTGAAATAACAGGAAATGGGCTCTGGTTAGCCTTTCCATACACAACATGTGATTTGTAGAAACCGATTACAAAATACAGTGCCTGTACTTTGGAAACTGGACAGGAAGTGATGCATTATAGCTCTTTACCTACTCAGCCCCCATCCAGCACACACTGACTGAATACAGTGAGCCGGGCCTTATGCTGACAGCAGTGGAGACAACAGGAAGAGGCCAGCACCCACCCCAAAGGGCCTCTGGAAGTGGCCAGAGGATGAGACAGAGTGAGTGGGGACTGCGGGGGAAGGGCAGGCTGGGTAGTGAGGACCCTGCTCCCACCACAGGAGCCAGGGAGGGATGAGTTACAGTTCCCACGGTGAAGGGAGGAAAGAGTGCCCAGCAGAGGCAGCAGCTCTGGTGCCAAGCACTGGCAGTAGCTTGCGCCAGAGCCCAGAGAGCAAAGCTGCTCACTCTGGCTGCATCGCTAAGCTGGAGTCAAGCAGACCAGGTCCTCCCATCGAAACACCGCCACGGCACCCCGTGACAGAAGCTGAAAGTTCCAGTGCCTCTTGGTGGCTCTGCCCTGGACCCCATCTTCACTTAAGCTCCCACAGGGACAAAACTGCGAATGGACTTGAAGACTTTGTTTCCTCATCTATAAAATGGGATAATGAAGTTTCACCTTATGGAGTTATTGAGAGTATTCAATAGATTAATATATGTGAAGTGCTTAGACCAGTGCCTAGCACATATTTAGTGCAATATATTAGCTGTTATTATGAGCTAGAGGCCCCATGAATGTGTCACAGTGAAGCCAGAGGGTCCCTGATATCAGGCTAGAGACATTCAGACCCAGGTTTTCCTCCTCTTCCCTCCCTTCCACTCCCCTCTCCTCCTCTCTCCCCTCCACTTCTCCACACACAGCAAATGCATATTTTTTTGGAGTACCTATTGATGCAATGAAACTGCATCCTACATGGATTTCCCTTAAGCAAATTTAAGAGTGCTCACCTGGCTGGATGAGACCAGGAGGAGAACAATTTAAATACTACCAGTCTTCCCACCTTTCTCTGAAAGAGCACAGGCCCCAAAAAGGGTCCAGCGGAGGGGGGGTGGTAAACACCCTGGTCCTCGCCACAACGCTGCTTTCCCAGCCTCCCCTGGTGCGTCTTGAAGCATACTTTGCAGGCAAGTGAAGGGCTTCTAGAGCACAATTTTGACTACATGCAGATTTCACCCTGCACACTGACTTTAGAATGCAGCCTTTGTTAAAAGGGAGATACCCAACCACTTCTGTCAGTTTAGCTCTGAGTACATTCTAATCAAATTAGAAATCTCTAAGGCTTTCTGAGACCTGCTCTTTCCATTGAACAATTTCAGTCACCCCCAGGCACAGCCTGAGGAGTAGGAGTGCCGCCTCCCAGACTCAGAAATCCCAGCAGAGGGGCTGCGGTTTACTCCCTGAGCCACCACCCCCTCCTCCCCCACACCCTCCCAAGGTAAAACTGGCTGCTTTCCTGTCTTAAGTAGGGCTAAGAAGAGAGCACCAATCCAGAGATATGTCACACAGAAGCTGCAGCAGAACAGGTACAGAGCTTGAAAAATAGGTGTTCTGGGCACATAAGCCTACAAACCCAAAGCCTCTCTAGAAGCTCAGGCAGGTACGTTCTTCCTGCTGGGTTCAATTTCAAAATCCAGTGCAATCACTGAAAAACGAGAGTGGTTTGCTCTTTCAGCTATGCACAATTTTCATCAGCAGTCTCTGGTAGCTACAATTTCAAGCTATCTTTTCCCACCTTTTCCTCGTCCTCCCTAGATGGACACATATTCCAGGGAAATAGTTTTTCTAATGGCCTGTGGATGCCTGCCTGGGTTTGGAGGCATTGCCTGAGCACCAAGTCCAGGAAATAGAATTCTCTTTCCACATTCAGACATTTATAGAGCACTGCAGTCTCAAATTTCAGCTTCTGTCTTCCTGCTCCTGAAATCCGATCACCCCTTTTGTCTTTCAACCACAATTATCTATTGAAAGATAAACATGATGATGTAATAGTGTGCGTGCAGACAAATGTAACTGATTCCCAGCAAGCGGTAAATAGAAGGTGTAATTATTGCTGAAAGGCGGCACCTTTTGGGGGGGAAGGAATAAGGAAAATATTCTTTATAAAATGTTCTGGTCTTTATTTGTAGCTCAGTGATAACATCTCACGTTCTAACACATATGGAAATAAGTGTACACTCAGATATTCACACACACACCGAGCAACATTTTAGAGACCCTTGGTCTTTGATTTTGTTCTTTTCAGCAAATGAACAATTAGCCTCAGTAGTCAAATAAACACCGGTGGAGCAGTTTTCCCCC
Source organism: Micronycteris hirsuta (assembly GCA_004026765.1). Classification (NCBI taxonomy): domain Eukaryota; kingdom Metazoa; phylum Chordata; class Mammalia; order Chiroptera; family Phyllostomidae; genus Micronycteris; species Micronycteris hirsuta. The sequence goes on along the minus strand of PVJI01010446.1, from coordinate 8,953 downwards.
CTTCTCTGCTGCCACTAAGTGTGAGAACAGAGATGAGCAAACCAGCAATGAAACCTGAACCAGCTCACGCAGAAAGACTCAAGAGAACTGGATATTCCAAATGGGAACTCCAGTTAGCTTCAGTGTTCCCAGCATCCAATGCTGCAATTGTGATTCCAAAGAAGTAATCCCCCCCGTGGCCCGGCAGGCCCATCCAATCACTTGTCCACATTAGTTATGTAAAAACCTGTCTTGCTGAATATTCTGGACATAGAAGTGATGGTTTCAAAATAAGATTTGCCAACACAACCTCCTTTACCCAAACAGCAAGAATCAGCAGAATATTCCTATGAGTCCTCCCAATTTATTCTTCATTATAAGCCATGGGAAAGGAACTCAGCTAAGTGAGACCCCAAGCTGCACAGTGGCACTAACCTAATCCCGTCCAAAGCAAAACAAGAGGAGACTATGAACCCAGGGCTCTTAAATTAATGGGCAGACTCAGAAACTCTGGGGAGCTTGGTTAGGCAGGGCAACAACAAGATTAAAGTCACAAAGAGCTGGGTCTAATAAAGTATGGGCCCTGGGAGGTGACAAAAACCTCCAAGGCAAGGGCTTTGGGCCACATACCTGTCCACAGAGGAGCATGTGCGTTAAGCACAGCAAAGTGTGTGTGTTTGCCCTGCTTTGGAAAGCAGGAGGACAATGAGGCTGTATTTTTCTACATGAATTCTACAGTGCTGATCAAACTTGCCCTTCCAATTTCCCAGAAGGGAGAGGCTCTGACTCAGCGTAAAATGATCCCTCTGTCACACCCAGAGGCCTCATCTAGAACACTGCTCAGCTCCCGTGCCCCTTCCACCTCACGAGAGCGGGGAACGGAATCACCGGTGTCACTGAAACACTCTCTCCTTGCTTATGGGTGTTCATTTGCTCTTTCCTCTCCTTCCTGGAGAGATGACAGCGATGGGGCTTGCCATCTGCTGGGCAGCACCTCTGGAAGGCTGAGAGGGGTCAGGGTGAAACCCCAGGAAAAGGAACAAAGAGATGGCTGATCTGGACCCGCTCTGGCTGAGTCTTTGGAAAGAGAGAGGTGAGCAATACGCTTAGTTTCTACATGGTCAGCCCAGATCCCTGACTGAAGAGGAAGAGATACGATTTAGGCTGACGACCCGCTAGGAGAATGCATTTGCTAGAATGAGTTCAGTGTCTATGAGAGGCAGGAGACATGAAACTCGGGCCTGAGTCAGGGCTCCCCTAACATCAGTGGGGCCCCAGAATCCAGGAGGCCCTGGCATACAGCAGCCTTCTCTCTTTAGGGTAGACAGGACAGCAGTGGTGCAGTAAGCAGAGCTCTGCCTGGGACTCGAGACCCCTAATTCTCCCTGGTGTCACCTCTGCCTGCTTCTCCCAGCATAAACCCTACATTAAAAATCTAAGCCCGGCTGGTGTGGCTCAGTGGATTGAGCGCGGGCTGGGAACCAGAGGGTCCCGGTTCGATTCCCAGTCGGGGCACATGCCTGGGTTGCGGGCCAGGTCCCCAGTGAGGGCCATGTGAGAGGCAACCATACATTGCTCTTTCTCCCTCCCTTCTCCTCTCTCTGAATATAAATAAATAAAATCTTTAAAAATAAATAAATAAATAAAAATCTACATTTATATTGAGGGCCTGCTACATACAAGGCCCTGCAGATGCCTTGTATGTAGCAGGCCCTCAATATACAACAATTAACAAGACACAGTTGTGCCCTGGAAGACCAGGTGGTGAACGGGAAGAGCGTGGGTTTTTGAAGCCATCCTGAGCTCAACTCTGCCATCTATAAATTATGTGGCCTTAGCCAAATCACTTTGTGTCCCTATAAAATGGGGGTAAAAATACTTACCACCCAGTGTTTCTGAAAGGATTAGAGATAATGTATATAAAGCACTTCGGCCAAGTGGCATGGTAGACCTAGATAAACGGTACCAGCATTACTAGCTGTGGAGAACCTCAGGCTTGTAAGCAGCTAACAACGGAGCAAGGGAATAAGATGGAACAAACATAGCAGATCAGGAACCAGAGAGAAATGGGCTTAATGCGGTGGGGCAAGGAGAGTAGAAAGGGGATTCTTCACAGTGGAACCAACCCAGCTACCGTCAAAATAGGGACAGGCTCCTACCCGAGGCCCATTTCCTGGCTTGCAGTTCCCTGATTCTGATGAATGGGGAGATTTTCTTGGCACACCCTGTAGATCAGCAGCTGGGACCTTCTCTCCTTTGAGTGTCTGGCTGCTCACGGAGGTGGGACTCTCTCAGAGGAGAGGAGAGGTTAGTCAGCAGGAACCTACATCTCACCCTGTGCCCGCTGCCCACTATTTGGCCACTCTGAAAACCATTTTCTTCAAGATATCTTCAAATTCTTGCCGCACCTGTGCCTGCAAACACCCAGGGCTCTTTGTCCACCCCCGACACTTTCCTTTAGGGAGAGTGAGTCACACAGGGCCCTGCACTTAAAAGAATCTGTGCTTAGTTTAGTGCTCTCCTGTTGATGTCTTGACATTCTTAATTTTTGCTGGACCCTTCAAACTACGTAGTCAGCCTTACTCCTACTTACTGAAATTGATGGCTTTTTAATTAACTGTCTCCTCTGAGGCAGCCACCCTCTTCTCAGAGGCCTCCGGAGCTGGTTGGACCCCAGACACCCGTCTATACCCCTGTTTGTGGGCACACAGGGCACGCTAGGTTTCCCTTCTCAATCCAGATGTCCTAATCCACATACCCAGTCTAGGTCCCCATAGGTAAGATATCTGCACCAGCTCAGCACTCTCCACACACAAGGAAATGCTCCCCTCCATAAAAACCATCTCCAGGATTCAAGAATTCTACCCGGCAAAGACCATCCCTATGTTCAGCCCAGTCTGCCCTTCCAGTCAACCCACATCTATTGGATTCTCAGCTGAGCAGGACTGAACCCTGTCTTCCTGGCCAGAACCAATCCCACCCAGAACAGGCGCTTGGCTAAAAGAACCACGTTCTTCAGCACCTAGAGTAACATAAATCTTTGGGCAATTTGACCTGGAAACTTTTGCCTGGAAGAGCGAGCACATTCTGGAAGCAGAGCTGTATTCTCTGTGGCCCCAATATCTGTGCAAGGCTGCTGGATGAGATGCTGCAAAGCCCATCGTTTTCCCCTGTCTGTTATTCAGATGTTCCCTGCCCACTGCGAGGTACATTACAGCCGCGTGTTCTGACTCCCTGGGCATGATCCTCTGGGTAGCAGTACCATGGTTGGGGTGGGGTACCTGCCACATTTGGCCTGGACTCACTCTCCCTAACAGAAAGGGTCTTGGGGTGAGCAAAGAGCCCTGGGCATTCGCAGGCACAGGAGCTGCAAGAATGTGAGGATATCTTAAAGAACGTGGTCTTCAGAGTGGCCAAATAGTGGGCAGCGGGCACAGGGTGAGATGCAGGTTCCTGCTGACTAACCTCTCTTCTCCTCCAAGAGAGTCCCACCTCTGTGAGCAGCCAGACACCCAAAGGAGAGAAGGTCCCAGCTGCTGATCTACAGGGTGTGCCAAGAAAAGACTCCCCATTCATCAGAATCAGGGAACTGCAAGCTAGGAGCAGTGCAAGTAAAAATAGCTACGTCCATCTCAGGAAGAAGGGAGAACAGAAATAGTGAGGGAAGGGCCTGTCCCTTCCAAATCAGCCCTAATTCAGGGGTTTGGGGCCTTTTTACAAAATCCACATCCCCTTGCAAAAAAATGTGAAGAGCTCTCACTCCTTTTAGAGTTGTGCATTTGAAAGTTTAGATCCAGAGAAAAACATGTGACCAACGGGAGGCATATTTAATTCCGTGTAGGGAAGCAATTTCCAACAATTAAGGCTGTCCCACAATGGAATGTTCAAGTCTGTGGTTCTTGAGAGACGTGGTTTCATTTCAACGGAAGAATTAAAGGAGAAGCTGTGATACCATCTGTCTGAGCTTTCTTGTGAGGTTTCTGTGGAGGAAAGGAGGTGGGGCCAAGTGATTTAAGGTTTTGTCCATGACTCATTTGTTCAGGTGAGTGATTTCGTCAGCTCAGTGTATTACATGCACACAAAGTTCTTGACTTGCTGGGCCATGTAGACAATTCCGGGGCCAAGTTCCTGGGATGTACACCTATCTGGTCATTTATATCAGCCTGACCTGGTACCTGTTGACGCCTACACAGACATTGGGAAGTCTCACCTGATGTTCTTCACATAGAACCGTTTAGAAGTCATTCAAAGCAAGAGGCAGGCTGTGTTCCAAATTACTTGCCTCTAGAAAACGTTAGCTGCACATGGTCGAATTATTGACTGCTTTCAGTCGTGGTTTGAGTCATAGAAAAACTAAAGGTGAATTAGATCATCAAACTTAATGTCACAAACAACCTTGCAGCAGAAAGAACCGTCCCCCAAATTAAAACTCTTACAATACAACCCCTCCCATGACTACTCTAACCAGCCAATGTCTCCCTTTTCTATTCTTAGAAGTTAACAAGGTTTGACAGAACTTTATCACATGACTGTTGCCAAGCAGCCATAGGAAACTTTATTTAACTAAACTGTTGAGCATGTGGCTTTTGGTCTGGAACTCAAGACCTGACCGCTCTCTCTTCTACTGACTTCACCTTGTTAGCATAACAGGGCAACACCCACGTGTTCAACACTCCCGTGGTTGAACGATCATAGCGAACAGTGAGAGGTAATAAACATTTCCGAAGGTTTCCATGAGAGTCGCCTGGGGAACACTTAGAAAGTGCCTGCCATACTTTCAATGTAGTCATTAAAATTATAAGGAACAGACACTATGAGCAACAAACAGTCTTGGTAGGAAAAATATATACCATTTTCCTTTAGAATTATTTTATTAAATCATAAATGTGCGATGGCTTATTAACGTTACACATGCACTGAAATTTTTTTTTAAAGAAAAAACGCTATGTCTTATTACACCATGATCTTGGCTAATAGCTTTTCAAAACTTTGAGAAAAATCTTTAAAAAGTTTTCACGTGTCCCCTGAAACTTATAAATTTAACATTAACAAAGAAGGGGATGCTTCTACACTCTGACAAAGACCACTAGAGATAAACAACAATTAAAAGGCTAAGAAGCTGTCTCAAAGGCAGTTTTTTACACTCCTTCCTCCACAGCAAGGTAATGTTATTAAATAATACAATCCATTCATGAAATGGCTCCCTGCCTCTGCCCTGGTGTCTTCTGCTGTGTCACTGCATGCTTATGCATGACTGAGAGCTTCCTTAACATTGTTATTTCAATAACCTGAAGCTGTTCTGTTACCTCTGGGCTCTCAGTCTCTCCTATTTATACAGTGAAGCCCATGGAAAATAGGAAGAAACTCGATATCAGCTTCTCCCTCCATAACCCCCACTTCCTCCACTTCCTCCAGGACTATAGTTTCCACCACCATATGGTCCCCCCATGTTCCTGCTACCACTAAAATTTCCACTCTCCATTGGACCACAGTTAGAGGGTTGCTGGTTATAATTTCCACTTCCATAATTTCCTCTAGGTCCTCCTCCACACCCACTGCAGCCATCCCCAAATCCACGACCACTTCCGCAGTCACCTATCCTCCTCTGAAGTTACTTCCCAGTCCTGGTCCAAAATTCCCACTGCCACCATGCGAGTCTCCAAAACCAAAGTTGCCTCCTTCCACTTCTAGAACTTTGAACTTCCTGCACGCCTTGTCTAGACAAAGCCTGTCTTACTTCTGCATTATGACCATTGATGGTGTGGTATTTCTGCAACACAATCTTATCCACAGAATCATAGTCATCAAAAGTAACCAATCCAAAGCCTCTTTTCTTTCCAGACTGCCTATCAGTAGTTACCTCAATGGTATCAATTGTTCCATATACATCAAAGTAATCTCTAAGATGATGCTCCTCGGTATCTTCTTTAACACCAGCAACAAACAGCTTCTTCACAGGTACATGAGCCCCTGACTTTCCAGCCCCTGACTCTCTTGCAACTGCACTCTGGGATCAACCACTCTCCCATCAATTGAATGAGGTCCTGCAGCCATGGCAGCATCAACCTCAGCCAGGGATGAAAAAGTTGCAAAACCAAATCCTCTTGATCTTTTGCTTTCAGGATCCCTCATTGCCACACAGCCTGTAAGTTTCCCCCACAGCTCGTAGTAGTTCTTCAAACTTTCTTCTGTGGTTTCAAAGCTCACTCCACCAATAAAGAGTTTACTTTATTGAACAGAAAAGGAACTGTTCCTTTTCTCTCTTCATCTCGGACTCAGTTGCTTCAGCCCAGTTTCCCACAGCCCAGCAAGATGAGCCCCTCTGCGCAGTCAAACGTGAGCTGGACTCGTCCTGGCGCTGTAGTGAGACTGCCGCCGCAGGAGAAACAACACCACTGGGGGTGCTCTGCACTGCAAGCCGGGGCTGCTGACATGCCCCGGGGAAAAATATATTACGTGGAGGATGAGGAGTCTAAGCTACCAGAGAATGGAGGAGACAAAAAGAGTGAGTGTGTCTGTGTTGTGTTAACGACAGAGCTCTAAAATGAAGAGCCATGTAGGAAAGGGAGTAGCCAAAGAACGTATACCATGACCTATGGACATGAACAATGGTGGGGGGATTGCCTGAGGGGGGGTTGCTGAGTGGAGAGGGGAAAGGAGGAAATCAAGACAAATATAATAGCATAATCAATAAAATATAATTTTAAAAAATAAAAAATAAAATGAAGAACCATGCACTCTTCTTACTGAAGTAGAGTTCTATAAGCAAGACCTGGGGACCATATTTGTCCATGAGAACAGAGTGAACACAGCTGCAGGCAGTAGGGGGACACCCAGCAGCCAGCAGGCAGTGTGCAGAGGCCCGGGGCTGATGAAGGGTGATGAAGACAGAATGACTGCCCAGGGTAACAACTGGGACCCAGCTAAGGTCATAGCTCTTGCCAAGGGGGCGGGAACATGGATGATTGGGAACAGCCCTAGGGAAATCAGAAAGCAGCAGTCACGACACGGGACACAATGTCAGTCACGGGCCAACTTGGCAGGGATCGAGGAGAGGTGTGATGGCAGAAGGAAGGCAGGAATCCAGTAGAAGCTCCAGGTTCCAGCAGGACTCACAGCAGATTGCCTCCTCTTGGTGACAGTTTCTTTTATCCCTTCTCATTGGTCCCAGAATGAAGGGCATACTAAGCCTGCAGGTGGCTGGGTGGAGTGAGGAGATGGGAAAGGCAGAGGGAGAAGTGGTAGGGAAGTCAGCGGGCCCCAGGAGTGTAGAAGCAAGGTCTCAGCAGTGGCCTGGGACAAGAAACCTATTGAGGGAACCAAGCTTTGGCGGTATTGAGAGACTCTGGGTGGAAGTCCGTACCTGAATTTCTAGCGGGTCGAGACAGTTCCTCTCATCATCCCAGCCTGTGTTTGCTGAATATGCAAACCCTCACAAGTATGGACCTTAAAAATGATTAGAAAGAGCAAAGCTCCTATAGGGAAAACACACTATTTATCCTGAAAGTTCTCCCATTTTTGTGGCGGCTCTCCTCCAGTAAAACATCACACTGTGGTTCTGTTTACGTTAGCATGTAACAGTTTCGATAGAGCCCAAATCTTTACATCAAACATGTTCTTCAATGTCAAAAGGGCACGCAAAGAAATGTTTCCTAATGAAAGATTTGTCTTTTATCTGACAGTGATAATTTAGCTGGTGCTGATCTCTTCATCTTCTCTTCCATTTTAAAAAGAAAGTTGAACAAAATTACCTTTCTTGGAATAACGGCTCCCTTTTAAAACCTGACTGCTTTGTCATTACCTCTGCAATCTCCCTTGGAGATCATGGGCTATTCATTTTCTCCCTGCCTCCAATTTGTCTTTTGATATTTTACTTTGGTCTGTTCAAACAGTCCCCCGATTGTCCAGTTCATCAGAGCAAGGCCTCAGCTTGAGCAAAAGCCCACTGACACGGCGCATCACCCACGGCAGGTCACGCAGCGTCCTACCTGCTCTGGGGCCCCTCCATGCATGGTGGAGGAGCTTTGAACATTATCGAAGCTCTTCTCGTTAAACCTTTCTCTAGCTCTTATTCCCATCTCTTTTATCTACATATCATCTCAGAGGCTGCAGCTTCACAGTCCAAAAAAAAAAAAGGTAGCTATGGAGGCTTTTAAAAAAAGGAAAACTTGAGACAAGGCCAGAAATGTGACATAGTGACCTGCGTGTGGCACACAGGGCCCTGTGTACAGCTGTGAGGGGCTTGCTGCTGAGGAGGCCTGGTGGAGGGGTGGGGGGCCTGACGTTCGGCCCACAGAGAGCTGCCTCGTGCCCAGCGAGGGTGCCTTCGCCCACTATGCGCTGACCGGCCGTCTGGGTCAGCAGCAGCTCTGGCTTCTTAGTGGGTACGTTCTTCCGGATGTTGATTTGGGCCAATGAGTAGTTGTTTCTGATCATGTTGAATTGTTGCCCTTTCCTTCTTTGGTTATTTTTCCATAATTTTATCTGTGTGATTTCATCTTTGCTGTCCCCTGTGGTAAATTCAGCAGCCCCTGGCATAGCCTGGGTTCAGAAGAAGCATCTCACACACCTCTCTGCCTCTCCTCTTACACAATCCCTGAAAAAAATTTCCTTTCCACCTGTGTTTAATCAGCAGTGTGGATCCAAGCGCACCGACTCAGTCCTTACTAGGTCTTGAATGCGTGATCACATCCCGGCTCGTAAGTGACAAGAAAGCTGGGCCTTCATGCACGGCTTCCACTCCAGGAAGGGGGTCTGTACTAGCATGAGGTCCATGCCCCCCACACAAGCTGAGTTCGTTTTTTCTTTTCTTTTAAGCTTTACTGATCTCAGGAAGAACTGAAGGCTTGTTGGAAAGGGTGGGAATCAGCTCCACATACTAATTTACATATTATTTATGGACTTGATGTCTATACTCCCAGCGATAAAGCAGAATGAATTGGTGCAACAGAACTGCCATGGTACCCAATTCCAA
>PVJI01010445.1:0-60362 GCA_004026765.1 Micronycteris hirsuta | reverse complement strand
CTTCCTCAGAAAAATGAAAATGGAACTGCTGTTCGACCCAGCAATTCCACTACTGGGATTATACCCTAAGAATCCTGAAAAACCAATTCAAAAAAACCTTTGCACTCCAATGTTCATAGCAGCACAATTCACAATAGCCAAGTGCTGGAAACAACCTAAGTGCCCATCTACAAATGAATGGATCAAGAAACTATGGTACATTTACACAATGTAATTCTATGCAGCAGAAAGGAAGAAGGAGCTTATACCCTTTGCAACAGCATGGATGGAACCGTGAATTCCTAGTTTTTTATAGCATTGTATTTTAAGATTGATCCATATTGCTTTAGTTAGCTATGGTTCATTTTTAATGCTGAATTTTATTCCTTGCGTGAATATGCCAATATCAGTTTTTTTTTATTCTGTTAGCAATGGTGCCTGGATGGATTCCAAATTCTGTTTGTTTTTACTTTAAATAATGTTTTATTTTTTTAATAACAGCTGACATACATTATTATATTAATTTCAGGTGTACAACTCAGTGATTAGACCAAAAGGCACACACAAACAATAAAGGGATGTAACTTCTCTGTTTTAAAAAATGCCACTGCAGGCTATGAATTTCAAATCTTCCAGTGTTCGTGTGCACAATCCTCACTAGGTTAGTTTATTTTATTGCTCTCTTTACAGCATCTTTTAATGAAATAAGTTCCACTTTAATGTAGTTGAATTTTTACCAGACTTTTATTTGTAGTTTGCATTTCTGTGCTTTCTTCAAGAAATCCTTGTCTGAAATTCCACTTCTGTTTAAGGACATGAATCAACAACATAGATCAACTAAAAATCATATTTGTAAGGATGTGGGAGAGCTTTGGATGTGAAAAAAATGTAAGGAAACTAACTTTAAAAGGGATAAGACTTTTCAAAGTGAATCCTATTTAATTTGATATTTACTGTAAAATTTCAGTGAACAATATAGTGACACTGTTATAATGATAGACATATAGAACTAGAACTAGATAGCTCATAAATAAAATTACAGATATAAAGTAACTTAAGTGTTTGTCAAAAGTACCCATACAATTTAATAAGTTCTTTCCATAAACAATGTTAAAAAATGGATACCTATATGAAAAAAATGTGTATTTTACTGCCAAAAACTTACTGCTACTTACTTTTTTACTAAAAAGTTAATAGGGGTGAATTATAGATATAAATGTGCAAGTTAAATTACAAAGAGTCATGAGGAAAACATAGGATATTTACTTCATGATCTTGAGAACAAAGATTCCAAATAAAATAAGTACAAAAAATTAAAATATATTTAATCAGAAATATAAATTTCTGTTTATATATAACCAATATGAAAAATGAAAAAGCAAACAATAGCATACTGGGGATATTATTTTATATATGTGTGTGTGTGTATACATATATATCTCTCAAATGATTTTCTTATTTATAAATAAGAAAAACACAAATTTTTAAAAGTGGACAGAAGACTTAAGCATTTCACAATATTAGATATTCAAATGACTAATAAGCATATGAAAATAGTCTTTCTGTCATTAAAACCAAAGTAAAATGTTGCTAAATACTCATAAGAACTTAAAAAGAAAGAAAATGCCACATTTTGGCAATGATGAGATTCAATGAAACTTTCTCACAAGGCTGGAAGATAGGTAAATGGGAGTAGTGGTGCTGATAACTCTTTAGTATAATTTCCAATAAAGTTAACTGCACCTGGCCTATTAACCATCAGTTTGAATTGAGTATCTATCTAAGGGAAATGAGTACACATATCCACAAAAAGGAATGTACAATATATTCACAACAACTTTATTTAAAATGACCATGAAATATGAGTTACTTCAAAACAATAGAAATTTGAATTACCAATTCAAGAGATACTTAAAGGATAATAAAGGAACATTATTAAGTAATGCAAATACATTAGAAAATTTAAAAAAAGTTATGAATTCCTTGAAAATGTAAATTACCAAACTTCCTTAAGAAATAGATAACTTGAACTACAGACCCAGAGGATTCACTGGAGAAGTCTGCCACTCACATAAGAAAAAAATACTACAAATTTTCACATATTCTTCCAGATAATTGAAGAGAAGTGAATACTTCCTAAGTCATTCTATGCAGCCAGCATAACTCTGACATCTAGACCAGACAAAAACATTTCAAAAAAGAAACTCCTGGTAAATTTTTACTATGAAAGTACATGCAATAATTCTCACCACAAGCTGAGCAAATCTCACATAATTTTTTTTTTCTTAATTACTTTACTGTTCTTTGATTACAGTTGTCTGCATTTTCTCCCCTCCCCTCTCCCCACCCCATCCAAACCCACTTCCCTCCCTTGCTTCCACCTTCCCCTTGGTTTTGTCCATGTGTCCTTTATAGTACTTCCTGAAAACCCTTCTCCCCACAATCCCCTTCCCCTCCCCTCTGGCTATTGTTAGATTGTTCTTGATTTCAATGTCTCTAGTTATATTTGCTTGCTTTTTTTCTTTTGCTGATTATGTTCAGGTTAAAGGTGAGATCATATGGTATTTGTCCCTCACCACCTGGCTTATTTCACTTAGCATAATGCTTTCCAGTTCCATCCATGCTGTCACAAAGGGTATAAGCTCCTTCTTTCTCTCTGCTGCATAGAATTCCATTGTGTAAATGTATCATATTTTCTTGATCCACTCATTTGCTGATGGGCACTTAGGTTGCTTCCAGCACTTGGCTAGTGTAAATTATGCTGCTATGAACATTGGGGTGCATAGGTTCTTTTGGCTTGGTGTTTCAGGGCTCTTAGGGTATAATCCCAGCAGTAGAATTGCTGGGTCCAAAGGCAGTTCCATTTTTAGTTTTCTGAGGAAATTCTATACTGTTTTCCATAGTGGCTTCACCACTCTACATTCCCATACAATATTTTAAAAGGAGAATGTATATTGACCAAATTTGACTATTTCTTTCAAAATGCAAGGTTGATTTAATATTTGAAAATCCAAATTGGCCAATGTAGTCACAATGTCAACAATGTGAAAGACAAAAAGATCATTGGAAAAAAAAAGCATTTGACAAATTCCCATACCCATCTGTGATTTAGTTAGTAAGGTTTTCTCCACCCCTGTGTGATCAAGAACATCATCTATGTTTAATTTCAGAGCTTTCATAGTTTCACTTTCTATATTTTAGCTCATTACACTCATTGATCCATTTGGAGTTTCTACTAGAATATAAAAGAAAACAGAATTCTAATTTCATCTTTGTTCAAATACTTATAATACATAATAATTTATTAAACAGTTCATCTTTTTTTTTCACTAATTTCTCATGCCTCCATTATTATATACTACATTTTCACATGCACTTGGGCTTATTTCTACAATTTTTACTGTGGTGTATTGGACTATCTAGCTGTGCATCAATACCACACTGTTTTAATTGTATGTTTATAACATACTTTTATAAGTGATGATGTACTGTACATATTACTCTTTTTTTTATTATTTATTTTTTAATTGTTCAAGTACAGTTTTCTGCCTTTTCCTCCCACCCCAGCCCAACCCCCAGCCCTCCCCATCGCCTCCCGCCTCCCCCCAACCCCTGGCCATTATGGTCCATGTGTCCTCTATAACGGCTCCTGCAAACCCTTCACCCTTTCCCCTAAAATTCTCTCCCCCTCCCCTCTGGTCACTATCAGCCTGCTCTCAATTTCAGTGTCTTTGCTTATATTCATTTTCAGAATTTTTCTCAATATTCTTGATTTTTACTATCTATGTGAACTTTAAGTTGATGTTTTAAAAAATATTTTGATTTTAGTAAAAATTTGGTGCTGAGCACTTCTCTCTGTTTATGTCTGTATTCATGTTCATTGAGCTTATCATTCTCTTCTTAGTTAAAGACCCTTAGAAATATTATATTCTTAGAAATCTGCATCAAAAATGAGAGAAAATTTTTTATATCATTTATGAGATTAACACTATACATCTAGTTCTATTTGAATCAAGCTGCTTAACAACAAATTATCATCTTTAAAATTCGGGAACAGATTCTCTTACATTTATGTGGCTTATCTGTCTTCAATAATTCAAATCACTGCCAGAAAATGAACTAGTGCTTAACTAAATAATTGAGCGTACAGAGTTGTGTAAACTCTGGTTAAGAATTCTCTCTATATTCATATTTTGAGTGATGATTATCCACACATTATTCCTTCATGATATATACCTGAGATATTTCTGAAATATTTCTGGTTTGGGATTATTTCACAGGAAATTCACGAATCAGTTTTTATTTTCACTGTTGCGTTTCAACCCCACATTATTCTGGAGAATATCAAATAATTCTTTTATTCACTGACAAAGTGTCTTGATTGGAAAGGTGTTCTGGGTCATTAACCTGTGATAAGTTTATGATATCTAAGTAAGTATTCTCTCTGTGAATGGAATTTCTGCCTCTGTCTTTCACATCATAAGAGCAAATTACTTTGTTCTAAGTTATTACATTTTTTAACCTTAATTGATAATTTTAGAACACTAAACATGCAGAAGTATGCTTTCCTCTTTTATTCTATTTCTCAAACATAATAATAGGTATTATCAAAGCTTAGATAATTTCAGGGTTTTTATTTCTCTAATTGATAACGACAGTGTTAAAGCAAATACTCTGTACAATGACCAGATTTTAATGAGTTATTGTCTGTTAAGGTTCCCACCCATTTTTTCAAATATAGACAAAAATTTTCCATAATGATAAGCACTGATATTTTAAAAAATACAATGGAAACTTAGTTAAATCAAATTCTGTCATAGTAAATTTATATTAATTACATCCTGTCACTGCAGCATTTAATAATTCACTTATGGCTGAAGACTTTACAGGGGGGAGGCTTGTGATATTATTTTATTAAATTAATAGATTTAATTTTTGAGTAGTTTTGCATTCACAGCAAAATTCAGCAGACGATAAGGGAATTCCCATAGGTCTCCTGTCCCACATAAGCACAGCCTCCCCCATTTCAATAGCACCCACCAGAATGGTACATTTGTTACAATCAGTGAACCTACATTGATATATCATTGTCATCTGAAGTTCATAATTGACATTAGGGTTCACTCTTGGTGTTACACGTTCCATGAGTTTGCACAAATGTGTAACAACATGTATCCACCATTGCAGTGACATATTGAGTGGTTTCACTCCCCTCAAAATCCTCTATGCTCCACTTTTCATTGTTCCCTTCATCTTCTAATCCCTGGCAATCACTGATATTTCACTGTTTCATGGTTTTATCTTCTCCAGAATGTCATATAGCTGGAATCATATGTAGCTTTTGCTGATTGACATCTTTCCCTTAGTAGTAGGTATGTGAGTTTGTCCCATGCCTCTCTATGACTTGATAGCTCTTCTTTTTAGCACTGGATGAGATTGCATAGTCTGGATGGACCACAGGTTATTTATTCATTCATCTACTGAAGGACACCTTGGCTGCTTCCAAGTTTTAGTAATTGTTAATAAAACTTCTGTAAACATTTATGAGCAGGTTTTGTGTGGATGTAACTTTTCAGGTCTTTGGGGTAAATACCAAAAAGCATAATCACTGGAGTGTATAGTAAGATTATGTTTAGTTTTATAAAAAACTGTCAAACTGTTTTCTAAAATATACCATTTTGCATTCCCACCAACAATGAATGAGAGTTCTATCGCTTAACATCCCCAGCCACATTTGTTGTTAGTATGTTGGATTTGGCCATTCTAATTGGTGCATAATAATATTTCATTGTAACTTTACTTTCATTTTTACAATGGCTGATGATGTAGATCATCTTTTCATACGGTTATTTGCCATGCTTTGGCTAGGTGTCTGTTCAGATCTTTTGCCCATTTTTAAAAATCTAATCTTTATTGTATGTTTTTCCATTACCATCTAGTACCCTAAACCCTGCCCCCAAGTCACCACCACACAGTTGTCCATGTCCGTGAGTCCTTATTCCTTTTTTGCTTCCATCCCCTAACCTCCCCTGCTCCAACCAGCTGTTATCTGCTCTCCATCTATCGGTCTGTCTCTGTTTTGATTATTAGTTCAGTTTGTTCATTAGATTCCACATATGAGAGGATCCATTTGGTATTTGTCTTTCTCTGACTGGCTTATTTCACTCAGCATAATGATCTCCAGGTCCATCCGTACTGTCATACTGTCACAAAGGGTAAAATTTTCCTCTTTTCCATGGCTGAGTAGAATTCCATCATGTAAATGTCTCATAGTTGTTTTATCCACTCATCTACTGATGGACATGGGCTGCTTCTATATCTTGGCTATTGTAAATAATGCTGCAATGATCATAGGGGTGCTTATGTTTTTCAAATTAGTGTTTTGGGTTTTTTTGGATATGTTCCCAGAAGTCTGATCACTGGGTCAAAAGGAAGATCCATCTTTAATTTTTGAGGTATTTCCATACTGCTTTCCACAGTGGCTGCACCAGTCTGCATTCCTACCAACAGTACAAAACTTTTTCCCTTTTCTCCACATCCTCACCAGCATTTTTTTTTTTGATTTATTGTGATAGCCATTCTGATATGTGTGAGATTTAATTGTGATGTTTGTTTTCTTACTGTTCATTTTATGGGTTCTTTGCATATTTTGGTTAATAACTTTTTATCCGATGAGTCTTTTGCAAATATCTCTCCTAGTCAGTAGCTTATCTTCTTATTCTATGGACATTGTCCTTTGCAGAGAGGAAGTTTTTAAAGATTTTATTTTTATTTTATTTTTTAGAGAGAGAGGGGAAGGGAGGGAGAAAGAGAGGGAGAGAAACAGCAATGTATGGTTGCCTCTCACATGGCCCTCAACAGGGACCTGGCCTGCAACCCAGGCATGTGCCCCGACTGGGAATCGAACCGGGACCGCTTGGTTCCCAGCCCGCGCTCAATCCACTGAGCTACACCAGCCAGGGCACAGAGAGGAAGTTTTTAATTTTAATTAAGTTTAGCTTGTCAGTGAATTATTTCAAAACTTGTGCCTTACCATTGTAGCTAAAAGTCATCATTGTACCCAAGATTATTTAGTTTTTGTCCTCTGTTATAGTTTAGGAAGTTTATAGTTTTATAATTTACATTTAGTTCTGTGATCCATTTTGAGTGAATTCTTGTGAAGAGTATAAGATTCATCTTTTGCAGATGTATGTGGGGTTGGTCTAGCACCATTTGTTTAAAAAATGTATTTGTCCCATTGTACCTTTATCTGTTTAACTCTTAGAGAAAAAAGATTTTTGTAGATGTTTTTCTATTTTCCTATTTTCTTAATTGTATGTTTCCAAATTAATTTTATGGAAGCTTTTACTAGCCTCAAGCAGTTACTAAGCACTTATTTTATGTTCATCCACTGTGTCAAGTCAATTCTGGACAGATTTCCAAAGCTGGACTTCTCCATAAAGGTCCTCATTTTCCATTGGTAAATAAAAGTAATATAAGCAATGAGAAAATATGAACAATGTTTCCTATGTAATTCAATCTAAATGCAATAGCCATTCTTACAAGGGAAGGTTGATGTGGTTTGGGTGATTAAGGTATCAAGCTATCGAAGCTGCAGGGGCTGAAGTGTGGAGACAGCACAGGACAGTAGTACCTGATGGAAGAGGAATTCTTACATGAGAGCCTTGTAAAAAAAAGGAGGGTTGGTGGGTAACTAGGATAGAAAGAACCTTTAAATTTGGTTGGAAGTGGATTTGATACAGCAGATGAAATATGCAGTAATGTTATTTTCTGCACCAAAAGTGGAATGAAGTTCTTGGCTATGGGTTTTATCTTACTTCTCTTTTTCTTTTCAAATAATTATAGATTAAAAGGGAGTTGTGGAAAAAATTACACAGAAGTTTTCTGTACCTTTCACCCAGGGCCACCTAAATGCTAACAATTTGCATAACTATAGTGCATCAAAGTCAAAAGATTGACACGTTGGTGCAATCGACAGGTTTTATTCAGATTTCACCTGGATTACATAGATTTATGATTTTGTGTTTATAGTTCTATGTCATTTTGACATTTAGCTTATTCTAAAGTTAATAATACTATTATTATAAATACACGAATCACTATTCACCAAGTTTTTTTACTCTATTTAGGGCAAATTCTAAGATATTACAAATTTTAATCCACAGTTATGAAAATTATTAAGCCTTTCAGACATATTATTAAACTTTTTTTCCAAAACGTTTGAATCAATTTATATATTCACTGGTATATTTGTAAGCTATCATTTCTCACACCACCTCCAATGCACCATAGGAGTAAAACAGTATCTTACTGTTTAATTTTCTTTTATTTTATTAATAGTGAGACATGATTAGGACTGTTCTTTATTGCTCATTTGCATACTGGCAACATTACTTTGAATATCTAGAGTTCTTTCTGCATAATTCTGATGTAATGCAAAGTAAGCATGATAGTTAATGTGCTTTGTCCTGATAAAACAAGAGAGAAGGTCCAGGGCTGCCTAAATATTTAGAATTTTATATTCTCCGTTGATTGTTATCATCTTCAGAAATAAAAAAGCATACATAATTTTCTTATGTATTATAAGGTAAGACAGTTAAACACGTGTTTTAAAGGGGAATAGATATGTGTTCTCAGAATTCTTATTGAATGCTAGATTGCTAACTTTATAGTAACTAACTTACTAGTATTTAAGTAACATGCATTGACTAGTGCGTGTCATGAACTGAGCTAATTGCTTTATGCACATCATTGCACTTAATCCTACAAGAGCACTCTGAGGTATACATTATTGTTATAAATATTTACTAATGAGGAAGCTGAAGTTAGAATAGGTAGGTACTTGCTAATGTCACATAGCTGGATTTCAAAACAAGTC
Organism: Micronycteris hirsuta; assembly: GCA_004026765.1. NCBI lineage: Eukaryota > Metazoa > Chordata > Mammalia > Chiroptera > Phyllostomidae > Micronycteris > Micronycteris hirsuta. The sequence continues at coordinate 51,505 of PVJI01010445.1, read as the reverse complement.
TTTCTAACCCCACGATGTAATGCTTGAAAAGCAAAGATTGTCATGGACATTCATAACTATAATAAACATCTTGTCCCATTTCCTGCTGATGTGCTTGCCCTCCCATGCTCTAATTATTATTACAGTCTTACAATGGCTTTGCTATTAGAAGCTGTCCTTAGGTTTAAAGAGAGTTTGGCTTAAAAAGAGGCAGATGGTTACTCTGCCACTGTTCTCATGTAAAGGGGAAGCGGGCAATAAACTATGGAAATGTCCCTCATCATTTGTATTCAATATCCTCCCTCCTCTCCTCCGCATATCTATGCTGGTTCCCTGACTACTCAGTTGGCATCAGGTAACAAATTTTACATTTTAAAGGAGTTAAAGAATTGCAAGTAATTTAGCAGCCCTTAACCTTTCCTGACTCATCATATAATTCTCTTTAATGACTTACTCTTTTTAATGAAAGAAAAATTGGGATTTCAGGGAGCAGTCAGCAATACTTTATTCTACCCAAACTCCATTCTGTGTAACTATTGGTCCACTTTCAATTGGCAAAAAAGAAAAAGCAGACAGTAGAATAGTTCAGGTTGTCACATTAGCCTCGTCCAGTCCTTGTACAGTCTGATGGTAATTTTTGAAACTGGAAAAGTTACTTTGCCACTGTTACTCTTGCAGAGTTTCTTAGCTCATCATTTATCAGAGGAAGATTTTCAAGGGAGGCACTTTGTGCCTGCTTCTTCCTGAGTCCTGTTTGCTCCACACCTGAACTCCTCAAACCCAAGAGTGCTGCAAGGAGCGGGTGGTCAGTGTAGGTGACCCAGCTTGCTCTTCACTGGCCCGTGGCTACATGGCCTAGAGAAGCGAGAAACTATGCGAGATAAGGAAAGGTGCTTTTGTGGTGAAACGCAAATAGAGAAAAGGCCAAGGACAGCAGCAATGCCTTCACCTCTGACCTTTGTGTTCTCTTAGGATCTGGCAGCTGGGTGAGGATGCCATACTCAAAGACACAAAATATGGAAGTCCTTACTTCCTTTCTCGCCCCTCCATAATGAAAGTTTCTGTTCCTCTCTCTTTCCAAGTACTAGTGATGATGTGAAATCCCAGTACAGTAATTCAAAATACCCAGCTTGCACACTAATCTACACAATACTTCAAATAAAAATAGTGCTGGGTACGATACCATTTGGCTGTTTTTATCTTGGTAAGGAAACAATGGTAAATCTTAGCATACTTTCACCCTTCTTAGGGTATACCTAGGGCAGGGGTGTCAAACTCATTTTCACTGGGGGCCACATCAGCCTGCGGTTGCCTTCAAAGGGCTGAATGTAATTTTAGGACTGTGTAAATGTAACTACTCTGTAACAGTTAAGCGAGAGCTCGGCGCTGCTGCCGGGTAGAAACAGGGTGGAGGACCGGATTTGGCCCATGGGCCTTGCGTTTGCCACCTGTGACCTAGGGGCACAGTTTCTTCCAGGAATCCTACCTACTTAAGGTCAGTCATGCATAAGTCATTCATGGAAAAAATAATTAAATGCTCAAGTCATCCACCCTGGCTGTGGCATCTGTTCAACACATTTTGCTCTAAGCCTGATTTTATAAAGAAGGTTGCCTTATATTAATCTTTCTCTCAACTTGATTTAATATTTCTTTCCATATACTGTCCTTACTGTGTTCTAGGCTAGGGCACATGCTAGCATTCTCATTCCATAAGAAGAAACAAGGAAAATAAAATGAGTGAGATTTGAAAAAATAACAAATGCAGAAACAAAGATAAAATTGAGAATTCTTGATGTTCACCAAGACTGCTAATAATATATTTTTCAGTCTTGAAAAATATAATATGAATGCTTTAGGCCTAATAATACTTGATGTCTTCATATACATTAAAAATAAGGTATGTAATTGGGCAATACGGTTTATAAGAAGGTACTAGCATTTAACTAGGCAATAATAAGAAGGTACTCCCTACATAATTGCTTTTTCACCATCTTAAATAATTCCTTACTCTTCTCACTAACCATAAGCTACCATCACACAAGGTTTTCCACTCTCCCATGCTGGGAGTGCTGTATGTTAAATTTTTTAAAAAGGTGTTAGTAACCTCAGTGTAATCATTTCTGTTGATTCAGAGAAGCTGGTGATTTTCATTAGCAAGAGTCTGGCTTTAGAAAAAAACGAGAGTCTTCATTAACATTGGCTGAGAGCCTATCTAGTTATCACAGAATTTCTTTTGTGTCAAGTGAATCATTTTGATTTATATTTTCTAGTTTCTCCCCACCCCCTGCACTTCTCTTAAATGTGATTAATTCCCTTAACAGGCTATATTTGATCTTTGTGAGAAAAAAAATATGGAGAGATTCATAAATCCCAAATTCATGCAAACATCCCTAGGTTATATTTTATCATAAACAATCCAACAATGTATTTTTTAAGCAACACATTGCATCATTGATGAATGAACAAATAGCTGAGTAATTCTGAAATGTCAATGTAGAATCATTTAGCCCTAAGTAACTTGCTCCTCAACTCAGTTGAGTACTTTGTTCACATTGGTGTTTCCTCCAAATTATTAATTATGATTTATGGACATGGATCACTGATTAATATTTAAAACCTATCATTTAAATTTATTAACATCAAAAGCCTTCTGTGTAACAAATGTGGATACCATGGATGACCACTTCCTAAGGTAAACTTATTTAATATCGCAATAAAGAATGTAGTTCTAGTAGTAACAAGGTATTTACCAGAAAGAATATTACATTACATTCATTTATTTTAATGCCCTATGTTGTTGAATAATAAAGCAAACAGCATATTATGATTATTTATTAGTTTGAAATTAAATAGTTTGTTTTTCTTTTTACTTTTTAAAATCGTTGTTCAAGTAGAGGCTATATTTTCCCCCCACCACTCACCCCCGCCCCACCTGTTTTTCTAATAATATAGTAGTTTATCATGTCCAGAAATAGTAGCTCCATTAGAGAAAACCCATATGTTCTCCTGCTATATATAACAAAGTGTAGTATTTTGGTTTCTTTAAACAATTTGGTAGTTTCTTTTTATTTACTGATTTTTAGAGTCAGTGAGGAAGGGAGAGAGGTGATTCTTATATGTGTCCTGACCAGGGATTGAACCTGCAACCTTTGTGTATCAGGATGATGCTTCAACCAATCGAGCCATCCAGCCTGGACTGACATAGTTTTGTTTTGTTTTTGTAATCAAGAATTTAATTTGCTTTCTGATTATGCATCAAGCTTAGTAATTAATGCCAGTTTGTGAATCAAGGTACATTCCCGCTTTTAAGCAGCTTACAGTTTTAAATACTGGTCTCATTTAAAACTATGTTTTTTCTTTTGATCAGCACAGATAATAAACAAACTAATTTATTGTATTTTATTTTTAAGTACTTTAAAAATTTTTTCAACTACAGTTGACATATAATATTGCATTAGTTTCAGAAGTACAGCCCAGTGATTAGATATTTCTGTAAGTTACAAAGTGATCACCCCAGTAAATCTAATACTCATTTGGCACCACACATAGTTTTTACAACATTGCCGACTACATTGCCTGTGCTACACTTTACATCCTCATGACTACCGAGTAACTACCGATGTGTGCTTCTTAATCCCTTCACCTTTTTCACCCAGCCCCTCAGACCTCTCCCTTTTGGCAACAGTCAAAAGGTTCTCTGTATCTATGAGTCTGTTTTTGTTTGTTTATTTATTTTGTTCTTTATATTCCACATATCAGTGAAGTCATGTCATATTTGTCTTTCTTTGTCTGACTTATTTTATTCAGCACAATACCATCTAGGTCCATCTATATTTTCATAAATATCAAGATTTCATTCTTTTTTATGGCCAAGTAATATTCCAGTCTGTATATGTACCATTCTTTTTTATTCATTTGTCTTTTGATGGGACTTAGTTGGCTTAAACATCTTGGATATTGTAAACAATGCTTCAGTGAAGATATAGATGCATATAGCTTTTCAAATTAGTGTTTTGGGTATCTTCAGATAAATACCCAGAAGTGGAATTGCTGGGTCCTTCTTTATATCTTGTTATAGATTTTGTTTTAAAGTCTATTTGTCTGGCATAAGTGTTGCTATCCTAACATTTTTGTTGTCATTGTTCTCATTTTTATGAAATATATTTTTTATCATTTTACTTTGAATCTGCATCTTTTGATCTGCAGTGAGTTGCTTGTGTATAACCTATGTGTGGGTTTTGTCTTCTTATCCATTCAACCACCCTGCATCTTTTAATTGGAGCCTTTCATCCATTATCTTTTAAAGTAATTGTTGATAGATATGTATTTCGTGCCATTTTATTATTTATATTTTTATCTTTGTTTTCTTAAAGAATATCCTTTAACATTTCTTATAATACTGATTTGGTGGTGATGAACTCCTGTAGCTTTTTCTCGTCTGTGAAGCTCCTTATTAGTCCTTTTGTTCAAATGATAGCTTTTCTGGTATAGTGATCTTGGCTGCAGGTCCTTGCTTCTCATCACTTTGAATATTTCTTGCCAATCCCCTCTGGCCTGCAAAATTTCTGTTGAGAAATCAGCTGACAGTCTATGAGAACTCCCTTATAGGTAACAAAACACATTTCTCTTGACATTTTTAAGATTCTCTCTTTGTCTTTAACCATTGGCATTTTAATTATGATATGTCTTGGTGTGAGCCTCTTTGGATCCATCTTGTTTGGGACTCTGCACTTCCTGGACTTGTATGTCTATTTCCTCTGCCAAGTTAAGGAAGTTTTCCAGTGCCCCCATGGTATGAATGTTCGTGTGTTTGTGTCGTTGCACAGGTCCCTTAAACGAGCCTCATTTTTCTGGATTATCTTTTTCTTTTTGCTGTTTTAATTGGGTGTTTTCTACTACTTTATATTCCACATTGCCAATTCAGTCCTCTGCTTCTGCTAATTTGCTATGGATTCCCTCTAATGAATTTTTTCATTTCAGTTATTGTATTTTTTTAATTGTGACTGGTTCTTTTTGTTTTCTATATTTATTATTACATGCTCTATCTTTTGGTTGAATTTTTTCACTGAGATAATTAAGCATTCTTATAATAAGTATTTTGAACTCTGCACCTATAGATTGTTTGCCTCCAATTTGTTTAGTTCTTTGTCTGGAATTTTGTTTTGTTCCTTCAATTGGAACATGTTTCTTTGTCTCCTCATTTGGGCTGTCCTTGTTTCTATGTTCTACATAGAGCTGTGATGTCTCCCAGTCTTGGTAGAATAGCCTTATGTAGTAGGTATCCTATGGGGGATATACTTTTCCTTTTCACCTGAATTGGCTTCCTCTCTTGCCAGGGATAGGGCTGCTTGGCAAGATATACAAAGCACCCCAAAGGCCAGAGGCTGCTTGTCTGGGGTTTTTGGACCTTTGAGAGATTTTAGGAAAGCCTGTGGCATAAGCCAAGACAGGTCTTTTCTATTGAAATGTCACTGGAAGCAGTTTATTTGGGCCCACAAGTTGGATCAGACATAATCTGAGGGAATCACCAGGGCAGGGCAAATGATGTTATCCAAGATAATGGAGACTGAGCTATGGGCTTGCCTGTGTCTGCTGTGGGTAGGGCTCAGTGAAGGAACCATGGCTTCTGCCAGCACTTCTGCCTGAGAGAAAACTGCCATACAAGTTTCACTCCAAAGCCAGATGGTTTAGTTCCTCCCTGTATAACCCTGGCCTTTTGTGTTGCTGTGCTAGCACTGGAGTTCAGAGTGAGTGAGTCAGAGTAAGTTCATATGCAGGCCCTTTAAGAGGAATGGCTGGGACTCCAGAAGCTATTTGTCTCATTCAGCTGCAATATTCCTGGGTTTTCACAGCCAGAAGTTATATGACTTCTCTTCCCACCACTGAAACCCTGGGATGAGGATGTTGGTATAGATCTGGGACTCCCTGCTTCTCTGGTAGGAACTCTGGTGCTGAGCTATCCCTCCTGATTTTTAATCACCTCATGTGGGTATTGGACTGGCCCATTCCTCATCACTGCCTCCTCCTACCAGTCTCAGTCTTGATGTGGCTTCTTTCATATATCATTAGTTATAGGACTTTTATTCAGCAAAACTTCAGACAGTTTTCATGATTGTTGTAGTTTAATTGTAATTTTGATTTGGTCACAGGAGGATGTAAGTACTGCATTTACCTGCATTGCCATACTGACCAGAAGTCAAACACGCTAAATTTTACCCTCATTTAAAAACAGTTGTTTCTAGCTGGTGTGGCTCAGTGGCTAGAATTCCGGCCTGCAAACCAAAGGGTTGTAGGTTCCATTCCCAGTCAGGGTACATGCCTTGGTTGCTGGCCAGGTCCCCAGTAGGGGAAGCTCAAGAGGCAACCACACATTGATGTTTCTCTCCCTCTCTTTCTCCTTCCCTTCCCCTTTCTCTAAACATAAATAATAAAATCTGTAAAAAGTAAACAGTTGTTTCTAAGTGTTATTTTCCCTAGAGATTAAACTATGGTATTTCATGCATACATTTATGCCTAAATAATTGGTGTTATGTTAAATGATTATGTAAAATAATATTATAATAACAAGATAAAAATATTAAGGGTTATTTAGTTCTTTACAGTCTTTTTTTTTTTAATTTTTTTTTTTAAGATTTTATTTATTTTAGAGAGACGGGAAGGGAGGGAGACAGAGAGGGAGAGAAACAGCAATGTATGGTTGCCTCTCACATGGCCCCCACTGGGGACCTGGCCTGCAACCTAGGCATGTGCCCTGACTGGGAATCGAACCGGGACTGCCTGGTTCCCAGCCCGTGCTCAATCCACTGAGCTACACCAGCCAGGGCTAGTTCTTTACAGTCTTATATTCAGAAAAATAATGGCACTATTGTGTTGGACAGCATTGCTAAAAATCTTAGCTGCTCTTTCACAGTTCTTAACACTAGATATTCTTCAATAATGTTAATAATTATTGCATTGTATACAAAGTACTTGCTACTTGTTCTTATTCTTGCTTAGTCAATTGAGGACAAGAACAAATAATCTGTTACTAGAATTTAGATTATAAATTCTAGTTATATCTTGCTCATATCTAGCTTTCAATAGTTTATCATCCGAACTCTCTTGAATTTTGACAATTGACCACTTTTTATTTCTCTAATAAACCTCTTATTCTTTTGGCTTTATGATACCATACTTATCTTGTTTTCTTCCTCCTCAATTTTGTTGGTTGGCACTTCTTGCTTACCTAAATTTTAATTGTGGCTTTTTTTTAAGGCTTCTGCCTGGCACATTTTTCTTCTTATTCTATATTTTTTCAATGAAAAATCTTATCCATTCTCACAGCTTCAATTTTTTACTATTTTATTTAATAACCCCACATTCAAAACTCTCTATATATCTAAACATTTAAATGTTTTTAAATCTTCACCTGAGGATATATTAATTGATTTTAGAGAGAAACAAAAAGAGAGAGAGAAAGAGAGAAACATTGATTGGTTTACCTCCATATGCACCCCAAGCAGGGATTGAACCCACAACCTACATTCTGTGCCCTGACTGGGATCGAACCCACAGCTTTTTGGTATATGAGATGACACTGCAATCAACTGAGCTACCTGGCCAGAACTATATATATATATATATGCCTAAGCATTTTAATAAATGACTTCATTGTATATAATACAAGCACTTCCAAAAAAATATACCTTATGCACCAAAACAACTATTTTTTTCAGTGTTCTCTAACTTAGTACCACTAACCAGTTGTATAAGCCATAAGCTGATATTATCTTAAAATATGCCTATATTACCTACATTTTACATTTGCTTGCTACTTAGTCTGTTATCAAGCTCTATTGATTCTTTTCTAAGTAGTGCTGAAATCTCTCCTTTTATGCATCTACAACAAACATCCTAACTCAAACTTTATAATCTATCTTGCAAACCACTGCAATTAGCTCTTAATTGACTACTAAAATACCACATTCACCTGTGTCAAGAACATGGGTGATATCTGAAATATTTAATAACCAGTATGGCATAGATATAAACCAATCAGAAATAAAGCACTCTTTCAACTCTATGAGCATATACCAACATTGACTATAATCATATCACTCAGCTCTATACATAACCTGTTTATGGAATAAATCTATAGTACAAAAATTTCATGTGAAAGGGCTTCCCCAGAATTATTATTTTGGTAGATAAAATGAATGGGACCAGAAAAAAAGTCACAGTTGAAATGTGTCATACTTGTTTGTTTACTTGTATAGAGTCTGTGTCCCCTCACTAAATTTTATTTTCTCTGATGGCACAGATAGTCTTACTGACCACTCTCATCAAATTTCCTAAAGTAGCACCTGATAGTAAGTTACTAAATCAAAAACTGACTGGGCGAATAAATATATGGAGGAAGGTTAAAGTTTAATATAATTAAAATTAGAAGTAGCAACAAATCTGGCTCTTCTTCATCTTTTTATTCTCATCTCTAACTACTTTTCCCATATTTCAATGTCTTAAACTTGTTAAGCTTCTACCAAACTCAATAGCCTTGTACACACTGTTTCTTTTTCTGTATGATTTACAACCTTCCTTCTGAATGACTAATCAGGCTTCCCATCTCAGCTTAAATGCCACTTTCCTCCCTTAATACATTTTAGTTCATTTATTTCCCTGTATCTTACCATTGTTAAATTTATCACAATTAAGTTCAAATCCTTTTTTATATAATTACTTTAAAAGCTATTGTCTATCAGACAGTAAGTCCTATGAAGTGTTGTCTTGTCTCTTCTGTACCCTAGGTCTCTAGATAGTGCCTTGCACTGGTGAAGTTATCAATAAGTGTTGGTTGAAAAATACACTAATTTGAGTATTAATTGTTATTTTCATAATAAATATCTCATCTTCCCTGACATTGCCTTTAAAATCATAAAAATTAAGCCAAATTTTATAGATGTATATTTTTAGGACTTTCATATTTAGCAAAACTGAAGGTTATTACAGAAATTTTTCTGGTACAGTACATAGACATCCACTTGTGTACACAGACACATAAGTGATAAGAATTGAAGGAGATGTTCAAATTTGGAAATCATGAAATGCATATATTCATGGAGGAACAAAAGTGCTGCAGCTGGCTTTTTTCAAGGAGGTCACTAATAATATATGCATGCACATGAGAAATGAGAAAAATCCTGGAACCCCATGCATGGTGAGGAGCAAATTAGACATTTACACATAGAACCAAAGTAACTGAAAAATAACAATTTTAATGAGTGAACTAGGTCAAAAACCTCTATGAATACAAATATTTCAGGAATATTTAACAGATTTTGATTTCTGTTTGGGTGGAGGACAAAAAGTCTTCATGACAGTATTTCATTTCATCTGGGTTGGTAGTGATCCCATGGTCTTGACAATCAAAATGGCCCATGGACTTGGGAAAAATAAGTAATTTCAGGGGTTAAATAATTTAAACTTAGAGCATATAATTTTGAAGAATGTATTTTTAATATTAACAAAATATAGAGAGAGCAATACGAAGACAAGTCGCTATGACTGGGGAAAGGCTGAAACAATAATATAGAATCTGATGGTTTACAACCAGTAATTAGAATTAATGCCCATAATAAATAAAATAAACATATATAATATACTTGAAGAATTAACAATAAAAGTATGGATGTATACAAAAGAAAAATAGAATATAAAATTGAGAATTATATTTATAAATCTAAAATTAAAATATTTAGAAATAAAAACACCATTATTAAAAAAATACTTCAATAGACTGATTAACCAGCTGAACCTATGGCGAAAGAGGTCCTAAGTGAACTAGAAGACAGGGCTGAGGAAATTACTGAGAAGGTAGCAAGGGAGGGTGAAACAGAAAGAGATGTGAAAACTGAGTCTACAAAGTGTGGAGGATAAGTTATGGTTTCAGAAATGACATAAATCTTGTATCAAACTAAACATCTTATGGATAATTAAAAAATATTGTGGAAATACTAATCAGGCTTAGTATTAATCATACTAAATACTAATTACTTAATATTAATATCATTATTTAATACTAATCATACTAAATAAACAAAAAATAATGAACTTCAAACCGACCAAAAGTATACAGAAAGGGAAGAATTGACCTTCCACAGGGTATGGCATTGTTCTATAATTTTGCCACAGAGGCCACTCTCTGGTCTATACTTACAAGGTGGTACCTCCAGTGAGGAGCTGGAATCTTTTTATGAGTCAAAGTATTAATGAACAGAGGTCAGAACTACTATACTGTAGCATTGGGAATTGAAGGAGAAAATATTCAAAAGGAAGAAGTCTCATAGATAGTTCTAAAATTGGCAAATAAAATTTCCTCATATTCTTGGTTATTTCCTAAACTTTACATGGGTGAGATAATATGAGTAGTTCCATGAAAGCAATAGCCAGAAGACTGATAAAACTGAGTGGGCATTAAAACTGTTGCCAACCACAACAGAAAGAAAAACGCTCAGTAAAAGCCTTGGACTTATAATTACAATTCCAAAAGGGCTATAAATTAGGAGTAAGAACGACATCCTTGGATAAATCCAAAACTAATTCTGACACAACTAGTATTTCAACCAGAAATAATTTAAGAACAATGAAAGAAAAGGAAAATGTCATTCAAGATTAAGAGAAAAAGAAACCTATAGAAACAGACCTCAAGATGACAATGTTAGAAATAAAAATTAAAAGGTAAAGAAGCTACTATAAATATAAAAAAGTCAAATGAGTAAAAGCATTTTCAATGGAGTGATGCAAATAGTTTTAAAAATGGGAAAATGATTATGGTAGATATAAAAATATCTAATCTATATTCCATATTTTGTGCATATACGCAGATCAGATATATAATACATACAGTTTGTCCAGAAAGTATCCAACCATGTACTATGAAAAACAGACACATTTTTTGAAGACGATATAAGAAACATTGTACATAGGACAATGACACCTCAGTCCCCTTCAAAGCAGGCCCCTTGGGAACTCACACAGTTCTCCCTGCATCTCTTCCACTGATCAAAACACTGCAAAATCCTTTCTTGAAATCACCATCAACTGCCTCATTGTATTTTCATGAATCTCTTTGACAGTCTGAAATCTCTTCCCTTTCAAAGGCTATTTCAGTTCTGGGAAAAGGCAGAAGTCACAGGGTGCCAAATCTGGGCTATAGGGGGCTGAGTCATCTGGGTGATTTGATGTTTCACAAAAAAACTGTACAAGAGACGTTGTGCATAAGAAGGCACATTGTCGTGATGAGGCTGCTAATCACCAGTTGCCCACAACTGCATCCATTTTCATCGTTTTGCATCTCTCAACCAATGAAGAACATTGAAGTAGCACTCCCTGTATTTTTATTGTTGTTCAGTTACATTTATCCCACATTTTTCCCTATTGCTCTTCCCTACCCTTGCGTCCCAACTCCCACAGTCAATCCCCCCCACCATTGTCCGTACGTGCCCATGAGTCCTCTATTCATGTTCCTTTCCTTGCCCCTTTCCCTTCTTTCCTCCATTATCCCCCTCCCTGACCCCTCTACTCACTGTCAATTTGTCCTTTATTTCCAAATCTTTGATTCTATTTTACTCTCTTGTTTCTTTTGTTGATTAGGTTCCACTTATAGGTGAGATCATATGGTATTTGTCTTTCACTGCCTGGCTTATTTAACTTAGTATAATGCTCTCCAGTTACATTCTTGCTGTTGTGAACGGTAGGAGTTCTTCCTTTTTTCTGCAGTGTAGTATTCCATTGTGTAAATGTACCATAGTTCTTTTGATCCACTCATTTACTGATGGGCACTTAGGCTGTTTCTAGCACTTGGCTATTGTAAATAATGCTGTTTTGAACATTGGGGTACAGAGGTTTTTTTGAATTGGTGATTAAGGATTCAAAGGGAATCCTAGTACACTACAGGTAGTACTCCTTATTAATTGCTTGGCCTGGAGGAGTGTACTCATGATGGACAACACCTTACCAATCAGAAAATACAATCTTAAACTTGTAGTGACTTTGCCATGCTTTCTGTCGGCCTGGAAAACCAAGTGGCTTTCATGGGGATGACTGGGCCCAGTCGTTCCAGTTGTCCAGATTGTAGCCATAGAGCCATGCTTCGTGCCTGGTTATAACCTTCCTGATGAAATCCGGTTCGTTGGTAACGGTTTAAATCGTCATTAACAACTGCAACACAATGTTCTTCCTGCTCTGGTAGCAGAAACTGTGGAACATATTTTTCCATGGCATATTTCATGCCAAGATCCTACATCAAAATCTCAGACACAGTAGTTTTTGGAATCCCCAAGATCAGCTTCTATTTCTCACGCTGTCAGTTGCCAATCTTTGTTGAGCGCAGTCCTAACAAGTTCAACATTCTCAGGTATTCTGCTTGTTGTAGGCCCCCCAGAACATGGGTCGTTCTCAACAGATTCTCAACTGTCTTTGAAGTTTTTGTGCCACACTTTTATTTGCGCTGCGCTCATTGCATCATCCTGAAATACTTCTGAATCTTCTGAATAGTTTCTGTGGAGGAATGTTCAAGCTTAACCCAAAATTTGGTGCAGACAGTTGTGGTACTTGCTCAGTCATTTTGAATGCAAAGGCCACACAGTACACATGCTCACTCAGCGGGGTCTACTGCCCCCACTGCCTAGTACAGGGGGTTGTCATTGTTTGTGCATGTGCTTTCCAGTCCACTCTCCTTGGCTGCCATGTTACATCAATACTGTGCAAACTGTTCTTGTTAACAATTGCTGGACCTTTTCTGGATAGACCCAATATATATATCAGATATATGTATGACAGTGTTAATAGCAGCAAACTGAAGAAAAAAGGATCAGTAAACTTTACAATAAATCAATATTTCCTAATCTGAATAACAAAGAAGTAAAACTGAGACTTAATGATGTGTAATACAATAATGCAATATCATAGAGTCTAACAGAAATTTAATTTGGATTCTATAAGAAGGGCAGAGAGATAATGGGTTATAACATTATGAGAAGTAATAATGGCTGAACATATCCCTGAAGCATCAACTTGCAGATATTAGAAGTTCAGCAAACCTCCCAAAAGATATACCACTAAAATTGCATTTAATGATATTATACTCAAGTAACTGAAATCAAAGATAAAGAAAGACCTTTAAAGCAAGTAGGGAGTTGAGGTGGGCAGAAGAATTGTTATACATGTGAAAATAATGATATGACTGACTTCTCAGAAATATTGGATAACAGTAGAAATAGCTGATATTTTAAAGTCCAGGAAAAGACAATGCTCTCACACAAGACATCTATCTAGAGAAAATAATGCAAATGAAATGAAAACCTTTTAGAAAATGAACTTCATTTTTAAGTACTTTTTGATTCACAGAACAATAAGATGGGATAGTGAGTTTCCATATACCCTTTTACCCATTTTCCTCTATTATTAACATCTTACATTAGCATATTATGTTTAATACAACTGCTGAAGCAATATTGACATATTATTATTAATTAAAGTCCATACATTATTCAGATTCCCTTTGCTTAATGCCTTTTCTGATCCAGAAGCCCACTGAGGACACCAGATTACATTTAATTGCCATTTTCCCTTAGGTACCATTTTCTTGGCTGTGACAGTTTCTCAGACTGTCCTTGTTTTTAAAGACCTTAACAGTTTTGAGGAGTATGAGTCAGCTATTTTGTAGGATGTTCTTCTATTGGAATCTGCCTGATTTTTCTTTTAATCTCCTGAATTGACTGTGTTTATGAGTTTCATGGAGGAAGAAGGTAAAAGGCCATTTTTATCATGTCATATAAGAAATGCTTCCTATAAAGAATTTATTACTGTTGAAATTGCTCATGATCGCCTGGGTAAGGTAGTGTTTCTCTTTTCTCCTTCCCATACTGTCCTCTTCGAAAGCAAGTCACTAAACACAGTTCACACTAAAGAAGGGGGGTCATGCTCCCCTCCTTAAAGGGAGCGTGTGTACTTCAATCACCTGGAATTCTGATACTCTCACCCTGCAACGAACAAATTCACACAGACTACAGAAGTCGTGTGGAGAAAAAGGATGGCATGGCCGGCTCTCTAAGTGAGAGAGGGCCCCAACCCTTGCCTAGACAGGCTTTTATTGTTTTTCTGGACACATTACATGGAGGATGGTCCTAATTTCCTATGCACAGTTTCACTTTAGGTGATTACCTTTTACAGATAAAGGAAAGGATGTTGCTGATTACTTCAAAGAAAAGGATGTTGCAAATTCAAGGGGAAAAGTGGTTGAACTGGTCAAACTCCATCCTTGGGAGTTTTAGCACAGATTTTAGGAAGTTACTTTAAAGATATGCAGTAAACATTTGTTGCCTCAATTCAGGGTGAGGGAGTTTTAGCAAAAGCAAACCTCAAAGCAGCCTAGGTACAATGCAGACCTGGTTCCCCATGGAAAAACTGATCTGTGGGCCTGGTTCCTGTGTACCATCTTGCTCCTGCCAGCTTTCTGAATCAGGGGCTGGGCTACATTCACCATTGCCATGCAGATCAGTCCCCTATATCACCCAAGCAATCTATCCAGGAAAAGCTACAGCTTGGATGACTTAAATAACAGAAATTGACTCCTCTCAATTCTGTAGGCTTGAATTCCAAGACCAAGGTGTCAACAGCCTTGGTTTCTCCTGAAGCCTCTCTCCTTGGCTTACAGATAGCTACCTTCTTGCTATGTCCTCACATGGCCTTTACTCTGAGCACACTCCTGGTGTCTCTTCTTCTTCTTATAAGAACACCAGTCCTATTGGATTAGGCCTCACTTTTATGATATTGTTTAACCTTAATTATCTCTTTGAATGTGCATCTCCAAATATAGTTACATTGGGGGTGCAAGGTTGAACATATGAATTTTTTTAGTGGGGGCACAATTCTGTCCATAACATGGGGCAGGTCTGGAGAGGCACCTGGGGCTTTATAAGGAAATACCTCTTTTTTTTTTTTTTTTTTTTTTTTTTTTTATCATCAAACCACAGGGGAAAGTGCTGGCTCCTACTATGGAAAGATGGATGACATCTACTCAATAAAAATCTTCAAGTACATCCACCCAGATGACCTTATTCCATTTTCAGTGTTTCACATTTTCTCAACCAGAGCCTTGATCTTAGCACAATAAAAGTGCCTTGTTGAAAGTCTCTGCAAAGTTTCCCCTCTTTTTTTTCTAACCCCCTGTTTCTCATCCATGTCTGCCCACCACCTGTAGGATATCAGGACCTGTTTCCAAACTAGAGAAAGGGCCCTCTAACTTTAATATCAGCCTCTGTTTGTTCATGGCCTTTAGTTTCTCATCATTCCTCTTCAAGACTGATACCACTTGGCAATAACCTGCCACTTTTGCTGTTCTTATGGATATTTGTTCCCCTGTGTTTTTCAAAAGCCTGCCTCATCTAGCCTGAACCATTCTGCCTACAAGGGCATTTCCTCAGTTTTTCCAGATTATTTGTTATAGAATCTTTAGCAATCAGACCTTAATCTTATTTCAAGGACTATCTGTGTTCAAGATAATATTTGGGATGTTGTTTGGGATGTTGTTCTGTCTGCTACTTGGTTAGTGAGTAAACTAATTCTCAAGTATCATCTTACTATCAGTTTGCTTAAGCACCTGGTAATCCCTGGGTCAATTCAGGTCCTCCAAGCAGTTACCAAGAAGAGCATTCAAACATGCAGAGGATGTATTGAGAGAAACTCATGTGCAAGCAAAGAAAACCTTGAGGGAGTGAGAACTTCACAGTGTTATGTGGTAGAAGGAGAGGATGATGGAGGAGGAAGAGTCTCACCTCCAAATAAGCATGCGCCAGGCTGATTGGGGGTTCTAAGCCTCAGTTGCCCTCTAGAGGTATCGTGCACCTAAGAATAGGCCAGCACTTCTACCTTCACCATGCTTAGTTTTCTCAGAGACTAAGAAAGCAGGAAAGCATGTTTTCTCCACGTGAATGCTGGCAGATCCATGTGCTTTCAGTCAACTAGGAACCCCCTGCTGAACCCCTTGTAGATGAGAGCCATGCATTCCATAGCCATCACAAAACTGCTTGCAAAAAGTTCATGTGATCCAAAGAAATGAAAAGGAGAGTTTCAGAGTGAGAAAAATAAGATGAAGCTTAAAATAAGATGGAAATAAGATTAGTAGGGAAAAATATGCCATAAATTATCATGGATCACAAAGTTTGCTATGAGATGTTTACTATTTGAAACAAAGAAGGAAATATCATTAGTTACATAATTTAGTTTGGCCAACAAATAGATATATTTAATTGTTCAGAGGAATTAAAACTATTTCTAAAGCTGAGATGTGAGACATAATCCAAAAATGAATATTATGAACTAAGAAACACTTCAAAACACATGTCCAGTGAGTGACAGATATAACTCACCTGATATCGTAACGCCAAATTTCTGTTGACTAAAGTATAGAGGTAGCACATTTATAGTTGTCTGATCTCACCAAATAATAAGATTTATAGTACCTAAAGAAATAAATTACCCAACAAATGGTCTTCCATGCACATTACTGAAAAAATATTGTATAGTGGCTGGAATACAAAAGCCTGTGCTGCCAATAAAAAGAATATATCCCTGACTTTACCAACAGCCAAGTAAAGGTCAAAAACATGCCTGAACAACTCATCTGTGCTGAGGTGAGCTGTGGAGGCAGTGTGAGAGAGCAGAGCACACCAGCAAATTGACCAATGGACAATTAAGGCCTGGTGATTGTTTTCTTTTTTCCTTAGAGCAAGGTTGCAATAACATTAACTTGAAAAATGTTAAAGTGCTACTAACCTCATACTTTGAATGCTACACTTTGTGAACATGTAACTTCTAATAATGTGCTGTCCAGGTTTAATCCTTTAGAATAAGCAGGTTACAAAAGTACTCCCAGGTAATTCAAAGGATTGATGCACTCTGTAGAGCTGTTAACTCTAAGCTGAAGAACACTTACCAAAAATTATTTTGGCCTTGGGATAATTCATTTTAACTAATTATTTCCAACAGTAATTATGTAGAAGTGCCATTTATCTCTTAAAACTATCCCTAATTTTCGATAATATAGCAATGTCATCTCAGTTCAAGTGAATGCCTATACTGTTTCTGTTTTTTAAGGGGACAGGAAAGGACACTCAGCTCATCCAAAATGATATAAAATTATTATGATTCATAACAATAAAGGAGAGCAGGAACACTCCTGTGTTAATTCCAAGTGGAAATTATTATACAGCACATTAAAAAATGATTCTTACTGACTCTGATTCTCATGGTATTATCAAAGAAATATTTCATTTTAATATTAAAAGCTAGAATAATGTGAATTCACAATGGATATCTTTAGTGGTTGCATTTTTTATTGTTGTTCAAATACAGTTGTCTCCATTTTCATCCCACCACTTTCCCCGACCCGGCCCACCTCCACCTCTCACCCTCAGTCCTACCCTTCTTTGGCTTTATCCATGGGTCCTTTATACATGTTCCTTGACTTGACCCTTCCCCTTCTTTCCCCCATTATCCTGCTCCCCCTCCCCTCTGGTTAGTGTCAGTTTGTTGTTTATTTCAATGTCTCTGGTTATACTTTGCTTTCTTGTTTGTTTTGTTGATTAGGATCCACTTAAAGGTGAGATCATATGGTATTTGTCTTTTACCGCCTGGCTTATTTAACTTAGCATAATGCTCTCCAGTTCCATCCATGCTGTCACAAAGAGTTAGGAGTTCCTTCTTTCTTTTTGCTGCATAGTATTCCATTGTGTAAATGTACTCCTGAATTTTGTAATCATCATTATAGTAAAATAAATAATAAAAATTACCATTTATTGTGTAGTTTTGTGCAGTAGGCACTATGTTAACCACATGAAATATCTCTTTCTCAACAAATACGAAAGTAATCTTGAAGCCATTTTACAAAAGAGGGACCAGAAGCATGTGGGGTGTCTGTACCCAGGTATGTTCCGAAGGTAGCATGACTAAAAAGTGACAGGCCCGGGAGCAAGTTCCATGCTGGTCAAAACCTTGCAATTTTTCTGTATTCCTATGTCTGTCAACCCACGATTTCATAGATAAGAAAACATTTGTGGGAAAATACATTAGTTTGCTTAATACAATTCTTACATGTTTCTAGATATATGTTCTCATTTAGGTTCACATAAAAATATCTTATGGGATTATTTAATTTCCCAGAGATAGCCCCGTTTTGTGATAATTTGGGGGATTGTGGCCACATTAACTCTTGCCATCCTTCATAAAGTTACTACCACTTCATGATTTTAGGACAGAGGAATGCCAAAACCATAAAGTAAAATATTTTTGACTTGAGAAATTACATAGATCATCTTGATATATATTCCCATCTCAATCAATGTCAGTTGTAGCCTTCTGCTCTCCAAAATAGCTGGCCTGTGTGAAATCTATCTTACTGACCACTCTCTATAGAACTGCCAATAATGGAAGTTTTCATCCCTCTAAGTAAAATGGAATTGTGTTTCCTCTGGCAAATGACTTTAAATGAGTCTGATATCAGACAATACTAAATCTTTGCTCATTAGTCATTCCTGTGGTACTTAACCAGAATTTTCAGGTCCTATTCCTTGGCAAATTCTCTCTCTCTCTCTCTCTTTTGACAATAGACATGATTAAAGAGGCTAAAATGAGCACAGTGAGAGACACCCTGATCTTATGAATTAGAATTGTTTGTGTAATATCTGTAGCTAATGCTCATTCACTTTGGAGCTGAGAAGAATCTGGAAGGATTACTATGTCTCCTTTGTCTTGACTTTCACCTAAAAGTATTTGTTATATCAGTGACCTTATTAAATAAGTGGTTTTACTGATAATGTCTTTTATGTTAGAAACTGAACCAGTGAAAGCAACACTCATGAGACAGGTGCTGGTGAGAAGGAAAGTGGTTTATTCAAGTGTTAGTGACTTCAGAAGACAGGAGACTCCTGTCCTTGAAGACCCGTATTAACATCTTAGAGTAGGCAGAGGGGGAGGGGGAGGCAAAGCATGACAAGGAGGTCAGGGGGAGAGGCTGTGGATGTGCAGGCACTATCCTTGCTGGTCCTGATATGTATCTTTAATGTCAGCATCCTGGAGCCGGTAGGCACCAGCCAAGTTCCAGCAGTAGGGGAATCTGCATCACCCGAAGTCATGGTCAAGGCCGTTTCTTGTATAAGCAAGAATCAGAACTGCTGATGCCTGCAATGTGCTTACAAAGAACCAGTCAGTATGTGAGTTCTTTTTATCATTTTGTTGGTCCATTTTATTCTACTTCTAATTCACAGTAAGCCAGAGTAAAGTTTTGTTCCTCTGTTATATGTTGGCATGTTTTTCGTGATTGATATTTCTCATGATTTATCTATAGTAAGAGTATTTGGCTCTACCATGTACGTATACACACTTGCTCATCTGTTTGAATTTGCTGGTTTTGTATTTGATAATACCTAAGACTGTGGAGTTTGTTCTTCTTCATAAAAAATGGTTATTCTTTAGTGTTTTACACTTTATTTTGGCTTAATCCTTATCTGTTAATAGTCATGTGCAACTAGACATTACTTTGAAAGTGATTGGCTTCCAAAAAACTTAGTGAAAATGTTTCAAATTGTTTCCCAGAAGTCTCTATAAATTATATGAATATCTCACTTATAAGCATTTTATATGTTATCTCATATATAAACAATTATTTATTTCTTACAGCAATAATAAATTGCATATATAAATTTTAAGATATTAACACTACTCTGCTTTTACAGATTTAAAAAGCACTAAGAGAAATTAAGAAACTTGCCTGAAGTCACAAAGCTAGTAAGATTTAAATTCAGGAATATAGTCCAAAACCATTTTACTCTAAATTTCAAGATAAATAATGCAAATGATTATTGTCTTTAAAATAATGCCTACACACAAGATTATAGCAAGAATTAAAGCAGATAAAGCATAGAATTAATATCATTAATAAAGATAAATTCTTACAATTAATGAGAACAAATTTCAGAGTAAAACATGCGAACATTTTACATCCTCAATTAGAAAAATACAGTTTTCAAAACGTGTAGTTTTAAAATGTAGAGTTTTTAGTTGACCATAGCAATAGAACCTTCTTGGAGAATGTAGGTTCTTACTATTACTACGTTCATAGCAAGTAATGAATTCTTACCATTACTTCTAGACAGGGGATATCTTTAAAATGTAAACAATTATGTACCATGTATAGTTTATTAAGCTCTAACAGAAGTTTACTCATTTACTGCTGGGCACTTAGGCTGTTTCCAGCACTTGGCTATTGTAAATGCACTGCTATGAACATTGGGATGCAGAGGTTCTTTTGAATTAGTGTTTCGGGATTCTTAGGATAAAAGTGCTTTAATTGTTAGATCACTTCCATCGTTAAGAAAAATCATGTTTTCTTTATATTTTTCTCCAGAGTTGCTATGTGGCCTTAGGTATTATTGTCATTTCTATCTTTTCTACATACATAATTAATCAAGATTCTTTTCTTTATTATGATTTTAAATAAGTAACAGTGTTAAAGAACACTTAATTTATTAGGTGAACCATGCTTGTGGCAAAGGCAATTGAATATCCTATAAATTATTGAAATTGGTCTATGAAAAACATTTAGGTTCATTCGCCTTCTGGAAAATTCTATGCTGTCTATATCCACTCCCTTTGGAGTCTTATGTATTCTTTAACGCCCAACTCCATCATGGTTTTTTGCATAAATTTACCCCATCCGAACATTTCTTTTCTCCTTTTAACTCAGGTGACACTTTGAGCTTTGTACAGCTAATATGCTCAACGTTATAAGGTATTTTTCTAGTCACCTTATTTCTCCAATTGTAAAATCATTAGCTTACAGTGACACATAAACATTTATGTAAAATTAATATCATTATTATTTTATTATGAATATAAATAAACAAGCAAGAAAAATATAATCAGAGACATGGAAATAAAGAACAAACTGACAGTGATCAGAGGGGGAAGGGAGGGGAATAATAGGGAAAAGAAGAGGAAGATTCAAGTCAAGGAATATGTGTGAAAGACCCAAGAAGAAAGACAACGGAGCGGGGAGAGGATTGAATGTGAGAGGTCGGGGTTGGTAGGGCAGGGGACAGTAATGGGGTAAAAATAGGGACAACTGTAATTGAACAATAAAGAAGAGAATATGTTATGAGAAATATTGTTCTTTTTAGGGGAAAGCCACTTACGTCAAATATCTATCACTTGTGCTTATCTTCTCTCAAGTGAAAATCCAAAACTTTTCTGAATGTGGAAAATAAAATATATCTTTTTCAAACTTAAAAAATATAAAGCACTTTTATCAAGTTTGTGGGTCATATATAGCTAGATATGATTCTTGTTTTCCCACTGGAGCATTTGTAAGGGAGGGGCTGAAAAATTACATTAGGTCTCAGGTATTCATCATGGGAAGATAAATTTAGTATAAAAGCTTTATAAACTTAAAAAAATATTTTATTTATTTATTTTTAGAGAGAAGGGAAGGGGGGAAGAAAGAGAGGGAGAGAAACATCAATGTGTGGTTGCCTCTCACTTGGCCCACACTGGGGACCTGGTCTGACACCCAGGCATGTGCCCTGACTAGAAATTGAACCGGCGACCCTTTGGTTCACAGCCCATGGTCAATCCACTGAGCTACACCAGCCAGGGCATAAACTTTGTAATAAAGACTGTATAAAGCAAAAATTACATATATGTGTATGTATATACATATGTACATTTGCATGTGTGTGTGTGTGTGTGTATATATATATATATATATATATATATAGAGAGAGAGAGAGAGAGAGAGAGAGAGAATATATAAAAAGAATAACCAGCAGGAGAGAAATGGAAGTACCCTGTTGTAAGATTTTTATATGTGAAGTAGTCAAAAATCATCTAACAGTAGAATGTGATAAACTAAAAGTCCATACTAAAAGTCCAAAAGCACCCAGAGAAAAGTAACTAAAAATAGTGTAACTAAGCCACAAACAAGAGATAAATGGAATATAAAAAGTACTCAATTAATCTGAAAGATAGAAGAAAAGATTAGCAAGCAAGTTAGAAAAAAATAGAAACAAATAGCAAGACACCAAAACCAGATTTAAAGCCAACCACACCAATAATCATTTTAAATATTAAAGGTTCAACACTTCAGTTAAATGGCCATCATTGTCAGATTAGATTAAAAAAAGGCAAGACCTAATAAAACACTGGATGCAGAAAATCAATTTAAATACCAAGAAAACATATCTTGAAAATCTACAAACAAATAATGCTGATATTGATTTTTTAAATAGATGAAGTTGTTTCATTAATATCAGACAAAGTAGATTTCAGAGAAAACAATATTACTTGAAATGAAGAAGCCTATATCAAAATAATAAAGGAATTAACTCATCAAGATAACAGAAGTCTAAATGTTTCTGCATCTAATAATGGAGGTAAAAAATACATGAAACTAAAATTGATGAACAGCAAATGGTACTAAATACATGCACAATTATCTTTGTTTCTTTGTTTTATTCTTTCTAAATTACTTTACTGTTGTTCAATTACAGTTGTTTGCATTTTCTCCCCTCCACTACCCCCCACCCATCCAATCCCATCCTTGGTTTTGTCTATGTGTCCTTTATAGTAGTTCCTGAAAACCCTTCTCCCCACGGTTCCCTCCCCACTCCCCTCTGGTTATTGTTAGATTGTTCTTAATTTCAATGTCTCTGGTTATATTCTGTTTGCTTTTTTCTTTTGTTGATTATGTTCCAATTAAAGGTGAAATCATATTGTATTTGTCCCTCACTGCCTGGCTTATTTTGCTTAGCATAACGCTCTCCAGTTCCTTCCATGCTGTCACAAAGGGCATAAGCTCCTTCTTTCTCTCTGCTGTGTAGGATTCCATTGTGTAAATGTACCATAGTTTCTTGATCCACTCATTTACTGATGGGCACTTGGGTTGCTTCAGCATTTGGCTATTGTAAATTGTGCTACTATGAACATTGGGGTGCATAGGTTATTTTGGCTTGGTGTTTCAGTTCTTAGGATATAATCCCAGCAGTGGAATTGCTGGGTCAAAAGGCAGTTCCATTTTTAGTTTTCTGAGGAAATTCCATATTGTTGTCCACAGTGGCTGCATCAGTCTGCATTCCCACCAACAGTGCAGTAGGGTCCCCTTTTCTCTGCATCCTCTCCAATACTTGTTTGTTGATTTGTTTATGATGGCCATTCTGACAGATGTGAGGTGGTATCTCATTGTGGTTTTAATTTGCATCTCTCTGATGGCTAGAGATACTGAGCATTCTTTCATATGTCTCTGGGTCCTCTGAATGTCTTCCTTGGAGAAGTGTCTGTTCAAGTCTTTTGCCCATTTTTTAATTGGGTCTTTTTTCTTCCTGGAGTGGAGTCATGTGAGTTCTTTATATATTTTGGAGATCAAACCCTTGTCTGAGGTATCATTGACAAACATGTTTTTCCATATAGTTGGTTCCGTTTTCATTTTAATGCTGTTTTCTGTAGCCATTCAGAAGTTTTTTAATTCTTTAGATTTTACATATAAGTGAAATCATATAGCATTTGTCTTTCTCTAACTGACTTATTTCACTTAGCATAATAGCCTCTATGTTCATCCATGTTATCGCAAATGGTAAGATCTTATTCTACTTTATGGCCAAATGACATTCCATTGTATATTTGTACACAGCAACTTTTTTATCCTCTCTTCTGTTGGTGGGCATTTAGGTTGCTCCCATATCCTTGCTTTTTAAATTAATGCTGCAATGAACATAAGGGTGAATATAGTCTTTCAAATTAGTCATAGACACAGAGAACAAACTGGTTGCTAGAGGGGAGGCAATGAGGGACTAAATAAAAAGTTATAGGTTTAAGAGGTACAAATTGCTAGACACAAAATAGTCATGGGGTTGTAAAATACGGCATAGAGAATTCAGTCAATAATATATAGCAATTATGTATGGTGCCAGGTAGGCACTAGAAATATCAGGTAGAACACTTTGTAAAGTATGTGATTGTTTAATCACTATGCTCTACACCTGAAACTAATACAAATTAATACTGAATATAAAATGTAATTGAAAAGTAAAATTTGAAAATAAATAAAAATTCCTATAGTCTTTTAGGACAATAACTAAGTAAACAAATAAGTAAACACATACATCCACAATTATGTAGGGTATTTCAACAAAACCACCTCAATATTAATAGAATGAGCACACAGAAAATAAGTAAGGATCGAGAATACTGGGTTCACATTATCAACCAACTTGACTTAACTAATGTTTACAAAGCATCTCAATGAATTACAGAGTAATAAAAATTTTAATTTTATAAGTGCATACAATACATTTACCAGAGAGACCATAATCTGAGTAATAAACCAAGTTTTGAAAAATACGATTAGTTTTAAGAAGATAGAAAGCATGTCTCTTACCGCAGTGAAATTAAACTAAACATAAGGTAAATATATGCCTAGAAAATCCTTTAATATTGGGGATATAAGTAACACACTTCTAAATAACCCATAAGCCAAAGGAGACATTAAAAAGGAACCTAGAAATATTCTTATCAGGACGAAAATGTGCACACAATATATCAAAATTTGTGGGATACAGCTGAAACAGTATTTTGAGAAAATTAATAACACTAAATGCCTGTATATTAGACAAGAAGTATTTTAATCAATTACCTAAACTATTCTCACAAGAAACAAACAAAAAGTAAAGCTTTAAACACAATAAAGCAAAAAAAATAATAATAAAGCAAAAAATAATGAAATAAAAAGAAAATAGAGAAAATAGTAGAAACTGGCTCACTGGAAAGATAAATAAAAGTTGATCAATCCCTAAGTCAACTGATCATGAAACTAAAGAGATACACATAACGTGAGTGAGACAGGAACCACCACTACAGGTCTATAGACTTAAAAGCATAAGAAAGGAATATGCTGAACAATTTTATGCCATTAAGACTCCCCAATTTAGATGGTATGGAAAAGGTTACTGAAAGGAAAAAAAAAAACTACCAACGCTCCCTAAAGGACAAAAAATGAAAAACAAAACCCAAATAGCTTCAAATCTATGAAAGAAATTATATTTGTATTTAAATACTTTCTTTTGACAAAAGTACTCTAGAATCAGAAGTATTCAAGGTGAATTTAACCAAACTCCAAGCAATAATACCAGTTATACTCAAACTATTCCGTAAAATTGAAGAAGAGGGCATACTACCTAATACACTCAATATCAAAATTCTTATACTAAAATCAGTCAAATTATTAAAAATGAGAAAATACAAACCCATAATCCTCATAAATACACATAAATTCTTAACAAAATTTTAGGGAATTGAATATGAAAGTATGTAAACAGGTCAATATAAAATAATTACAGTTCATCTGAGAACTGCAAGGTTAGTTTAACATTTTAAAATCAACTAATATAATTTACCATATAAGTAAACTAATAAAGGAGATAACCTCATCATCTTAATAGATACAGAAAAGTTATTTGATGAGATCTAGCATTTATTTCTGATATTAAAAGAATAAACTTTTTTTAGAAAGAAAATTTTCTCAACCTGATAAAACACCACAATACAAAAACCTTCAGTTAACATCATATTTAATTTTAAAAAGATCCTAAAATGAGGAATGTGGTAAGGATACCTGTTGTCACCATTTCCATTAAACAATGTCCTTGAAGTTTTAGCTAAAGCAATAGGCATGATAAATAAATATCCAGAAAGGAACTATCTTCATGCACAGACAAGATAATATTGTTTCTGTAGAAAATCCTGTGGAATGCATAAAAACCTACTAGAAACCTACTAATGAGTGAATTTCAGAAGTTTGCAGAATATGAAACTCAATATACAAAAATTAATTCTATTTCTATATAAGATAAACTTTAAGAATTAAAACCTAAAAATATTTCCAATGTCATCAAAATCTGAAATACCTAAGGATAAATCTGATTCACAAGACCTGTATAATGAAAACTAAACAATATTGCTGAGAAAAATAATAAAATGCATAAGTAAACGAAGAGATAAACCATCCCCTTGGATTGAATATCACAATAATGTTAAGATGTCATTTCTCCACAAATGCGTCTATCTATCTACTCAATCCCAATACAAATCTTATAAAGTGCTTTGTGCAAAATATAAAAGTGATGTCAAAATTTATATGGAAATATAAAGCAACTAAAATAATCAAAACAAGTGAAAAAGAAAAATAGTTTGAGGACTCAAACTAACAGAACTTGGGACATATATAGGTACAGTAATCAAAACTATGTAATATTGGCACAAACAAATACATTTATGGAACAGAAAAAGAGATATGTATTTAAAAGTTCACTTGATTTTTTTGCCAAAGTTACAAAGGGTTTTCACATTAATTTTAGGTATTGGGTTGGCCAAAAAGTTCTTTTGTTTTTTTCTCTAAGGTGACTCTAGTAGTGCTTATTGTCTTTAATTTCACTGGAAACAATTTTGTTAGATTGTATTGTAACAGCTGTCATATCAGCGTGAATTAAAAAAAAAAACATCAAAATTGGTGAATTTTTGTGTAGTCATTTTGGTATTGAAGATAGAAGAAACTGAGCAACATTTTTGGCATATTATGCTTTATTATTTCAAGAAAGGTAAAAATGCAACTGAAATGCAACAAAAAGATTTGTGCAGTGAATGGAGAAGGTGCTGTAACTTATCAAATGTGTCAGAAGTGGTTTGCAAAGTTTCCTGCCAGACATTTCTCACTGAATAATGTTCCATGGTTGGGTAGACCCACTGAAGCTGGTAACAGTCAAATCAAGACATTAATGAAGAACAATCAACATTATACCACAGAGGAGATAGCTGACATATTCAAAATAGCCAAATCAATAAAGTTACTTGTGAAAATGAAAAATGTGTCCTTTATTTTACAGAAAAAAAAAAAAAAAAACTAAGCAGACTTTTAGGCCAACATAATATTTACCTAAGAGAAGTAAAAGCATATTCTCTTATATAGACTTACACATGGATGTTTATAGTAGCTTTACTCTTAATTGTCAACTACTAGAAGCAAACTCAACTATACAGGCTAATGGAGTTTTCATGATATAGTAGTGGGTGTGTGTGTCAACTGTGTCTCCCCTTCAGTACTGCAACACCCATTAAGGACTCTTAGCTGCTGTAGACTAATGAGTCCAACTAATCCCTGAATCCAAATCCTATAAATTTCCAGGTGAAGGCCAAAAGTAGCTGTCTTGCCTCAGAAGCAACCCAATTTAATAACTAGTTGACAAAGGACTAAAATGACTCAGTATCTTTACCTCGACTTGAGACAAACCTGAAAGTCCTTGACCTCCAGGAATCCCTGGGATGAGCTGAAGCCTCTGTTGTAAAAAAACATCTTTTTTTTTTTCATAAATTTTTATTTTAATTTTTTTTTTACTTTATTGTTGTTCAATTACAGTTGTCTGCATCCTCTCCCCTCCCCTCCCTCCACCCCCTCCAATCCCACTTCCCTTCCCTGTCTCCCTCCCCCTCTTGGTTCTGTCCATGTGTCCTCTACAGTGATTCCTGAAAACCCTTCTCTCCGTTGTCCCCTCCCCCCTCCCCCCAGCTATTGTTAGAATGTTCTTAATTTCAATGTCTCTGGTTAAGTTTTGCTTGCTTTTTGCTTTTGTTGATTATGTTCCAGTTAAAGGTGAGATCATATGGTATTTGTCCCTCACCGCCTGGCTTACTTCACTTTACATAATGCTCTCCAGTTCCATCCATGCTGCTGCAAAGGATATAAGCTCTACATCTTATTCTCCATCTGCCCAATCCTACTTCCTTCATTTTCTCACATTTTGTCCCTGAGAGGATCCCCTCAATAAATTTCTACATCCAAATATACCTCAGATTCTGCTGAAAACATGATTTTCTCAATCACTGTGGTATATCAAAAGTTATTGGAGAACTGCACATGGGATTAGCAGTCTCAGCTCAAATGGCACATATGTCATTTCTACCCACAGCCTGTTGGCCAAGAGCAGTCTCATGGCCCCACCCAACAGCCAGTGATATACTCTGGTTTCTCTTCAGATCGTATAAATCTTTTGCCTTTTACTGACAGCTGGTGAGATGGTGAGACGGTGAGATGATGAATGTGAGGAAGAGAAGAAATTGTCAGTAAATCTCTGCTTATATTACACTTCCTGTGTCCAGGGTCGGGGACAAATGGTAAAGTATAGATTGTCTAACCATCAACCTATTAACCTGAAGCGAATACAAAATAATATTAAATTTAAACTATAATTGAAGAAATAAAATTTAAATTAAAAAATTATTTTTAATTAAATTTATTGTGACATAGGCTAATAAGATCATATAGATTTCTTATTCATCAATGTCACACCAATCAACTTAATTAAAAAATAAATAAATCATTTTTATTTTATTTTTCAATTACAGTATACAATCAATATTATTTTATATTAGTTTCAGGTTTATAGCATTATCATTAGGCCATCATATACATTACAAAGTAGTCCCACCAATATTTTCATACTCCCCTGAAATTGTACATAGTTACTACAATACTATTTACTTTATTTTCTATGCTGTACTTTATATCCCTGTGACTATTCTGTAACCACCAATTTGTACTTCTTAACTCCCTTCATCTTTTTCACCCAGCCTCCTAAGCTCCCTCCCCTGTAGCAACCATCAGCTTGTTCTCTGCATTTGTCTTTTTCTATTTTGTCTGTTGGTTTCCATTGTTCTTTAGATTCCACATGCAAGTGTAATTATATGGTAGTTTTCTTTCTCTGATTTATTTCACTTAGCGTAATACATGGACAATGTCTGTTTCCCTGTTGAATCTTGAGTATTTAGTCAAATGCCCAACACTACTAGTCAGTGTTCTGTATATGCTTTCATTAACTAACACATGCAGTACTAAAAAAAGTCATTTATCATTTCAGTTCAATGGAAAAGACTTCCAAAAAACTGTGATGTTATACAACTACATAATTTCTAAAATGATGTGAGGAAAGATTAATTTTAGGGAAAATATAAAGAATCTTAGTTTTAAATCAGTAGAGCTGAGGCGTTGAAAGGCTATTTATATAGAACTACTGCATTATATGTTGAAAAAAAGATCAGAAATTGAGGTTAAGTCACCAAAAGAGGCGATAATTGCAACTGTGGTAGGTGTATCCAACTGCCAAAGTTATAGAACTCACAAAAGCTGCTGGTTCAATGTATTATCAAGTTAAGCAGTTACTTGTGCTTGCTATTAGTACAGAAATGCATTAACTATTCACAAATGAAATATAATTTTGCTTTATTAAAAATGATGAAGCACTCTTGAGGATGGATTCATTAGATACACAATATTTGTGAAAAAATGATTTATCTTTAGCATTCCCTGATTAACACCACTTGACTGGAATCACCCCTTCACTCGGCGTTTCAAGTACTTATCCTTTATATCAAAGATAATTTGTTCTTGTTTGTATATTGCTGGGTGAAGTGTTTTAAAACTGTGCCCACATGTGTAGTATCTACCCAAAACTAATTTTCAGTTTCTAAGAAACTCTTTTCTATTTTTTTCACTTTCATTCAATTTTCAGTCTAATACCATGGTTGCTTTGTGCCAGACACTAAGTACTTAAAAATATTATCTCACTTAGTTATTACACTGAAGCTAAATTTTTATTTTTAACAATATACCATGGAAGTAGTACATCATATTAAAATGTGCATGATGTTGAAATGTCTTATTAGCGGTGAAGTTAATGTTGATTTTCTTGTTAAGGTGGTTTAGGCTGAGTGTCTCCACTGAGAATATACTATTTTTCCCATTATAAAGAATAAATGATTTGAAACTCTGCAAGATCCCATCTTTCCTCAAAGTTTTACTCGCTAATTTTGTTTTCATTGGTTCTGATCTAAAGTAATTATTATTCTGGCATTCTAATGTTGATTTTCCATTTTACTATTCTTTTTGCTTTTATTAGTTGGGACTCTTTATAAGGAATAATTTTGTTTTATCCCTCATTTATGTATTCATTCAATTATTTATTTACTTTAATATGGAATTATTTATTTTATTTATGGGTTACAATCCATTGCTAATACTATTTTTTGTGGCTCAGTAAGTTCAAGGTTGGGGCCCTGGAAACTCAGGGTGGCTCCCTAGCCCCTTTGACATGTGCCATATATATATTTTAAGTGTTCTTGCTTTTTGGCACAAGATGCTTCAGACTCATCTGCCAATATTTTCTGTCCCAGATATGGACTGTAATTCTTCTTCAAGTTTTCTCTTATTGGCAAATGGAACTTTGAAAGATCTGACAACATGATATGCTCATTGCTATGGAGGTGCCATTGTCTCTAGGCTTTCTTTGTTGACAGAGCTTAGGAAATGCGTCTGTGTATACCAACCCATGTTTATATACACATTCATATATATTTTACACTTATGTGTGTATGAATGTATATATGTATGTATGTACCTATCAACCCATACATCTACCTGTTTTTTAAAGTGTGTTAATTTTGCCTCTCGGCACCTCCTGTTTGACAGACAGCCGTGCCTTCCTGCACAGCGCAAGCCTCAACCCTCAGACATGATGCTGAAAGTCAGAGTGGGTGGCCATATTGGGTGCCTGGTCACTAGGGCTGCTTTTTACTCTGGCAAAGTGGATGCTGTCACCATCAGTGATCCTTTCATTGACCTCCACTACATGGTCTCCATGTTCCAATATGATTCTGCTCGTGGCAAATTCAAAAGCACAGTCAAAGCTGAAAACAGGAAGCTTGTCATCAGTGGAAAGTCCATCTCCAACTTCCAGGAATGAGATTCCACCAACATCAAATGGGGTGATGCTGGTGCTGAATATGTTGTGGAGTCCACTGGTGTCTTCACCACCATGGAGAAGGCTGGGGCTCACCTGAAGGGTGGAGCCGAGAAGGTCGTCATCTCTGCCTCTTCTGCAAATGCTCCCATGTTTGTGATGGGTGCGAACATGACAAGTACAACAACTCCATGAAGATTGTCAGCCATGCCTCCTGCATCACCAAGTGCTTGGACCCCCTGGCCAAGGTCATCCATGACAACTTTGGCATCTTTGAAGGACTCATGACTACAGTCCAGGCAATCACTGCCACTAGGAAGGCTTTGGATGGCTTCTCTGGAAAGGTGTGGTGTGATGGCTGAGGGACTGCCTAGGACATTATCCCTTCTTCCACTAGTGTTGCCAAGGCTGTAGACAAGGTCATCCCTGAACTCAGTGGGAAGTTCACTGGCATGGCCTTCTGTGTCCCCACCCCCATTGTGTTGGTTGTGGATCTGACCTGCCACCTGGAGAAAGATGCCAAATATGATGACATTAAGAAGGTAGTGAAGCAGGCATCAGAAGGCTCCCTCAAGGGCATCCTGGCCTATATTGAGGACTAGGTTGTCTCCTGAGACTTTAACAGTGACACCCACTCCTCCACCTTTGATGCTGAGACTGGCATTGCCTTCAGTGACTACTTTGTCAAGCTCATTTCCTGGTATGACAATGAATTTGGCTACAGCAACAGGGTGGTGGACCTTATAGTCCACATGGCCTTTGGAGTGCGGAGAAGTAAGAGGCCCCTGGACCACCAGCCTCAGAAACAGAAAGAGAGGCCCTCAGCTGCTGTGGAGTCCTTGCCCCAAATTGATTCCTCAACTCACAGAGAATCTCCTGATCTCCAGTTTCTATCCTAGACCCCCTGAAGAGGGGAAAGGCTTAGGGAGCCCTACCTTGCCATGAACAATCAATAAAGTTTGCTGTACCCCCACCCAAAAATGTGTGTTGTCTGATGCTTCCAATTCATTTATAATATAGAGTTCATTCTAGCCCTTTTAACTTTTCTCTCCAACAGCAAGAATTCTGGCTCTAATTTCTACAATGTATGCACTTCTTTATTCAAACTTAGTGTCCCCTAAAAAGTTTTAGAACCACTAACTCATAGTCTGATGAGAAACTATTTTCTAACTTGAATAGATAATTTGTTTATAGTACTTTTTGTCTTCAGCTTTCATTACCCAATCAAAATGTTTTACAAAGTTACATGGGTTCTTTTTCTCCTCCTCTCCTTCTGTGTATTATTGTTATTCATTTGTAACCCAGTTCATTTGGTATAGTTCATATTCTGTTTGGGTTTTCCTCATATCCTATTTAATTTTTATAAATTTACATATGGTAAAATTCACTCTTTGTCGTGTATGGTTCTATTGGTTTGAACAAATGCTCAGACCTTTGTATCCGCTATCACAGTTGTGATACAGAACAGTTCAACCAATTCAGAATATTCTATTGTGCTGACCCTTTGCAGTGAGTTCCTCGCTTGGCTCCAACCCTTAGAAACCACTGATCCAGCTCATTGTTGCCCATCCCATAATTTTGCCCTGTCTAAATGTCATAGAAATGGAATTATAAAGTATTAAAACCTTTGTGCTTGGCTTCTTTTATTTAGCAATATGCGTAAGATCCATTATGTTCCTACTCGAATCAACGGTTTGTTTTTATTATTCGGGAGGATCCCATTGTATCTCGTACCACACTTTGTTCTTCCATTCACTAGTTGAAGGTTGCATTGGTTGTTTCCAGTTTTTAGTGGTTACGAATAGAGCTATTAGAAACATTCATTGCAGGAATTTTGCATTAACACAAAGTTTTCATTTCTCTTGGGAAAATGTCTATGAGAGTGAGGGCTTAGTTTTATTGGTAATTGTATGGTTAACATTTTTTTTTCTTTTATTGATTCTAGGGGGAGGAGAGGGGAGGAAGAAAAGGAAGGACAGAAACATCGATGTGGGAGAGAAACATCTATTGGTTGCCCCTTGCACATGGCCCAGCTGGGGACTAAACCTGTAACCAGGCATGTGCCTGACTGGGAATTGAACCCACATCCTTTCAGTTTGCAGGAAAACGCCCAGTCAACTGAGCCACACTGGCCAGGGCTTATGTTTAATCTTTGTCAAACTGCTTTTCACAGATATGGTACTGTTCTGCATTTCCCCCAGAAATATGAGACAGTATCAGTTGCATTAGGCTAGTTTATTCTGTAGAATTTACTGATATTTAGAATGTTTAACAATATTTATTATAATTAATTTAATTTTTGAATCTTTACTTAACATTCTAAAAAATGAACTGCGATCCACCAAACTTGACATCTATCCAGTCCTCACATGGCAAAATCATTTGATGAGTTTGCTTCTAGAATAACAATTTATGCCTCTAGTAGTTTACTGATCACACTTGATACTTAATCAGAGCAATCGCATCCATATGGAGACAAGAATTGTGGAGAATCAACTAGATAAGAAGTACTCTCCAAATGTACAGCTAAAACAGTCCCTGGGAAATGAGTAATTTTGTTGAAATAATTTGCTCACCCACATATTCAATATTTGCATAGGCAACAGAGTATCAAAGAGGTTAATTAAAACCAAAGCTACACAGTTAAAAAGAGATAGAACTGAAATTGGTATTAACAGCTCTTTGAGACACTGGGCATGCCCAGCTATCCAGCTGACTGGGGTTCAAACTCTGAAGGGATCAGAACTACTGCTTTTGATGGTATATTTTCCAGTATTGTTTTATTCAGTTTTGGCAGGTTCCTAGCTATATTCTGACTGCTAAGTGAGTCACTTTTAGTGAATATCTGAGGTTTAATGCTTTCCTATGGATCCTAATGTTTGTTTGGAGAGCCATTCCTGAAATAATGACCAATGTGGGTGAGCACAATCAAGTTCTGTGAACATCTGAAAATCTGATGTCTGATTAGTTAACATGTTTCCCTGATGTATAAGAGCTAACAAATTCTATTACATCTGAGTCAGTTGGTGCTCTGAACAATATCAATTGTCGGAATAAGAACATTAAAAATGATACATTATTAGATTCAAAAATAGAGAGCCCATCAGAGTTATGACTTCCCTCTTAATAAATGAAATTGGCCCTGGCTGGTGTAGCTCAGTGGACTCAGCACGGGCTGGGAACCAGACGATCCCGGTTCGATTCCCAGTCAGGGCACACGCCTGGGTTGCGGGCCAGGTCCCCTGTGAGGGCCATGTGAGAGGCAACCATACATTGCTGTTTCTCTCCCTGTCTGTCTCCCTCCCTTCTCATCTCTCTAAAAATAAATAAATGAAATCTTTACAAAAATAAAATAAAAAAAAATAAATGAAATTGGAAAAGCTCATACTGTTTATGTTTATGTCTCAAATAATTTGCAAATCAATTATTTTAGAAATATTTCAATATTTTTTTTCAAAACCCTGTTCTGTAGTCTTGTGCTGTTTATTTTTTTACATCTTTTTTAAAAGAGTTTATTTATTTATTTTTAGAGAGAGGGAAAGGAGAGAGAGGGAGAGAAACATCAATGTGTGGTTGCCTCTTGTGTGCCCCCTGCTGGGGACCTGGTCTGCAACCCAGGCTTGCGTCCTTACTGAGCACTGAATTGTGACCCTTTGGTTCACAGGCCCATGCTCAGTCCACTGAGCTACACCAGCCAGGTGTTTTTTTTAGAATAAAGACTTTAGACTCTCCTCCAGGGCTTTAGAAAAAGTATAGATTCTTTCACTTTGTTTAAGACAGAATAGGAGAAACTATTAAGTTTTGACATTTAGAAATGTTCCTTCTTCTGGTATAAGTAACTATTGGGGTTAGTTTATTTTTATAATTGATAAAATTGATGAGATTCAGGGATGGTGGTGGTGAAGAAATAATTGCAGGGCATTCATGTTAAGCAGAGAAGCAGGGTTCTCAAATAATTGAATCTGAACTGAAGAGTCTTAAAATAATTTTCTCCTCTTATCCTTACTAAAGAAATAAACAATTGCCTGTCTTTTTCTTTCTCCTCACCTGCCTCTCAAAATATAGCAGGTTTTCTCAACTCAATTGTATTTCACAGGGAGGGTGTGAAAAGAAGTAAGTTACCATTTGTAAAACACTTTGAAGTCAGAGGTGCTATACTCGATGATAGTGAGAAAGTAGAAAGAAAATAGGTGACAACTTGCTAAAAAATCTGTCATTGTCCATTTATAGATAACTTCAGAGTGGCTCATGATACAGTCTTTACCCAAAGGTATTATGAATCTATTTGCACAAAGCCACGTGCCGAGCATCGCATAAAGCCTGCCAGACACTTTTATATCCATCTTTCAAAATGGCAACAGTTGCACAGAGGCACATAAATGAGACTACACTGTTATGCTGATCTACCTAAAAAAAAAAAGAAAAAAAAAAAACCCTGAGAAAAAATTATGCAGGGCAAAATAAACTTCCTGCAATTAAAAATTGAATGCACAAATTAACAAATTATACTTTCCTATAAATTCAGTGGGTCCCAATGTGGCTTTTGCTCCTTCTCTGACGTTCATATTTTGAATATTGTCTTCACTATACACTCAGCCTTCCTAGTTAGAACGGAGACCTCAGCCACTGCCACATCACCAGCCTCCATCAGAGACAATGGCCGGGGTCTTTTACGGCATCTTACCAGCAACTCTATAATAACTTCCTAACGGGCATATTTGCCTTCCACCTTCTCTAACTCTCCAACTTTACAACTCAGCCTAATGCCTGTCGTCAACTTTTATTCTCCCACACATGCATGCACGTGCCCATACACACGCCATTCCTGATACCACCATTCGTACAATAATGACTCTGTTGATGTTTTTGGCCCCCAGGATCAAACCCAGGAATCCAAGCATTGCAGCCTAATCTACTCGATCTTGCGAATTATACTCTAGGATTTGATCTCACACTCCTCTCCAACTGCGGGCTAAATTCTGCGGTAAAGAGAATCTGCATTCTCAAATATGTTATGCTTTGCTGATATCATCATCTCTGCAATGGCTCTTTTATTCTGCTTATAATGTTATTTTCTTATTTCCCCAGTAGAAAACACAACAACCACAACAAAACCAGAGAATTATTTTCTCATTCTAGTTAAGTTGGATCATTATCATTTTGTGTAATTTTGCAGGGCTGAGTTTTTCTTCTCTCTTTTTATGTGTCTGCCTCTGTCAATTTGAGTCTTGAACTGTGTTGCAGTTATTT
The DNA here is from genome assembly GCA_004026765.1 of Micronycteris hirsuta. Lineage (NCBI taxonomy): Eukaryota > Metazoa > Chordata > Mammalia > Chiroptera > Phyllostomidae > Micronycteris > Micronycteris hirsuta. The sequence continues at coordinate 15,407 of PVJI01010445.1, read as the reverse complement.
ATTCATTTCTTCATCTATTCATTTACTTACTTATTTACTTACGTACATATTTATTTATTTTTCTGGCTTGCCACTGTGAGTTCTATACCCCCAGAGTCTATTACAGGGCCTGACACATAGATCAGCAGGGTGGTAGCTGAGGGCGAAGAGAATTGAAAATGGTAAAGTGAAGGAGAAGAAACCATCTGGTTGTAAGCTCCAAGTGGTGTAGGCTATAGTTTACTCAACTAACCTTCCTCATTTTCAAGTTACTATACTGGAGTAACTGTTCTCAGATGGGGAGAATATACAAAGCGAACTGAATCATAGGAGTGAACTGTACCAGAAGTTGTAGTGAGCCTACAGGAGACCACCCGTCTTTAGGACTGGGGCGATCCTTTCACCAGCTGCCCAGACTGCTTCCTGTTGACCCCTCTCAGCCTGGTTCTTGCCCCAGAATTCTCCTCAACTGAAGGAAGCTGCCTTACACAGGCTCCATGCCTTCTCCAGAAGCAACCCATGTCTAAGCAGGTCCACAGTCCCAAGCCCCTCACTTCAATCAGCCTTCTCTGAAGGGCTACTCCAGCTCAGGTGTTGCAAGTGGGACTGACTGAGGGCTCTGCTATGACTCCACGGTTGTTCTAATTTGGTCCCTCCCCATCCTGACTTACTCTTCCTCTAGTAACCCACCTGCACACAAGTGTTCAGCTGAGAGTCTATTTCATGTGGAATCTGACCTACGAGGGGAAATGGAGACTGTTTCTGACTGGTACATGTATGATGACAGAGAAGACATTGGACAGTAACGCTTATCATCCTTGATAGGGTCTGTGAACTTCACTGAAATGACTTCACCAACTTTACCATAGGCTGATTGATCTACACAACAGTTAAGTTGATGACATTTACTTGTGTGCAGGTGGCTTATTGGAGAATGATGTAATGAAATGACAAACAAAATGACATTATTTGAACACCTGCTTTACATATTCTTATCATTGATCAAAATAGGGAAGAACTATTAATGAGAGCACTTTTGATGATGAACTTCTGCCTTTTACAGTAAGGTCCAACCTTTTCATTTTGCAGAAGAGAAAACTGAGGCTGAGAAGTAAAAAATACATATTTTTAACTTTACCGTGTAAATTAAAGAAACCTTAGAACAAAGAACCAGGTTTTTTTGACATTTGAAAAATTCTCTCCATACTGTTTTCCTCGAGTAAAAGGCCTCAAAACCAACTTTACGTCAGAATCATAGACCTTCGTTCTTTTAATTTGGTTATTCTTTTGTTTTAGGAAATATTTCCATACCTACCCCAAACATTCTGAATCAAAATCAATTGTGGAAGTTTCCTGCAGAACCTATGTTTTTCTAAGTTGCACAAATGATTCTGATGATCAGGGAAGTTTGGAAAATGTGATCTAGAGAGTCCATATCTTGGCAGTAGCGTTGGTTCTCTCGGGCTTCCTTAACGAAGTATTATACTGTAAACTGAGTGGCTTCAAAAATGTATTTATTGTCTCCCTGTTCTTGAAGCTAGAAATGCAAGATCAAGATGTTGGCAGGATTGAGTCCTCCTGAAGGCTGTGAAGAACAAGCTCTTCTGTGCCTTTTCCCCTCTAGCTTCTGGGGGTTTGCAGATGTCTCTCTGCATGTGTGTTTGTGTTCACACTTTCTGCTTCTATAAGGACTTCAGTCATATCCGGGGCCCTCCATATCCTGCTCCACTATGACCTCATATTAACAAATTACATCTGCGGCAACCATATTTCCAACAAGGTCCGTCCTGAGGGTCATATGAATTTTGGGGAGAAACTATTTAACCTATTATAGGAGTCTACTATTTACAACTATCCCTGTATTGCTTGATCCAAAAATAAGGAAGAAAGAAAAAGCTGAATAGATAAGTTAAGAATGTGAAAATTGGTGGAGAAGAGGGTTTTCTCTGTTGTAATTGGTCTCTGATTTCAAGTTGTAGATACATCAGCACAAGGTTGTGGGTGGGAGGGTGATGCTCCATCTCAGACTGAGATGGATTTAATTCTACTTTTTCACATCTTAGCAGAGACAGTTGACTCCTCTTTTTCATCCATTGCTACTACCATCAACGAAGACCTCACCACAATTCTTTATTTTGGACTCCTAGTGGCAAAGATTTGGTCACTTTGATTATTTATATCAATTTTATTCCTTTAACATTTTGTGGTTTCCATTTTTTATGATATTTTTATTAGTATTTTTCTTTCAGTGTTCTACAACTAATATAACCTAACATTTAGTGATTATCCAGTGTTTAAGATTGAGCTATATGAATTAGGACAAGAATATAATATAATATCTTAATCTAATTTCAGTAATTTTACTAATTAAAGCAGAAGGTTAGAACCAATAAATATTTGTGTAGTTGCAGAATTGATATAAGTGATTATTAAGGTCAAACTCATTTACTTTAAATAGCTCTTGGACTTTTTTTCTCCTAGTTTTCGAAACTGTTTTTCTGAATGTCACATAAGATAAAATAAATTTTCACTGCCTCCTGGACATGGTCTAATAAAAAGGGATGCTATCATTTTAGGAAGATAATCAATACACTGACATTTTTCAACAGTGATGTTTTATAGAGATTTAAGACCTAAATAAATAAGCAAATCCAGCATGTAGGAGCACCTCTATAACTTAAAGATACTTTTCCCAAAGAATCCCCAAAGAATTTATTTTAATTAGTGGCTTGTAAGCTAAACGCTATTGAAGACCTTTCCAAGACTTCTGTGGAAGGGAATTGTTAGCTTGTTTTTCAATCCTTGGAGGCAAGTAGCCAAATCGTGTTTTAAAAAAGGTTAAACTAAAGGAGAATTTAAGAAACAAGATTTGTTTGTTCTATTTATAGACAGCTCTGTGCAGAAATCTTGTGTAGATAGGAACCAGATTGACAAAGATCAGTGTAGACTTCTTAAGAAATACATCTTTAACATTTTATTTCAGCACTGCAATAAGTCTTTCCCATCCTGTCAATGAAAGGGAAAACAATCCCTTTTGGGACTTGCCTGATTGGTCCTCAACTTGAGTAGTTCAGTTCATCTACAGACTGTCAGTGCAGAGCTCGGTTTGTTATCAAATTCTGCAGAATTAGTGCACACAGTGGTGAGAAGAAAGATAACAAACCTGACTAATTTTTCTCAGAGCCAGAGGTCATTCATCTCCTGGGACCTCTTTTTAAGTGGAGTTGGCAGGGTAGAGGGAATAACAACATTAGGGAGCTAATACTATAACCATTAAGCTTCTGATTTTTATCACCATCCCCACCTCTTCTTAACACATCCCTACTCCTTTCCCCCATAAAACTCATAGTACAGAGTGTTAAGGGGGAAAAGATAATCAAAAACCAAAGACTATTTTCTCTTTCATTCTCTACTTGGGGATACCACTTGTTTTGTGTGTATCAGAGCATGCAAAGTGGACTTCTTCACCTATGAATAGGCTTTTGGGGATAGTGACAGCTTTTGTCATTGCACTGAATGCTCTTTGGGCTTCTCCTTCAAATTTACAGACTTCTGTAGGGGTGTGAATCCCCTCGGGTGTGAGAAGAACCGACATTCCTGTTTACAGAATCTGTTGGCTTTTACATGTTTTCATCAATGCCTTAAGAAATTCTTCCAAAGGCCTTCTTTATCCATTTTTTAAATTTTGTCATCGTTATTTGGTGTCGAGGTAGTCAGGCTATGCAGAGACTGAAGCAGAGATGAACTGTTTATTCCTAGCAAATACAGATATGGGAAGCAAGCTAAACAGTGTTTAGGAAAAATTTCCAAAATCGAAGGACTGTATAAGCTTTTAAGCCCTAATCTTTTAGCCAATAATATTATGCAGATGGAAGCTGACAGAGCAATTCTTCTTGCAGGAAATTACACAGCATCCTTTAAATTTACTCCAGTAATTATTGGATCATACTTCCCAAACCAAGGATCATTTGATCCAGAGAAACCTTGCTTTTTCACTATGTACATCTCCTCAGAGCTCTAAGAACAGAGATCACAGTCTTCACTTCTAAGATCACAACTCTTCTGTCTGGGGCACATTTCATTTGGTATCTTAATCATTATCAGTGAAGGCTTTCTGGGTCTGACTAGGACCCCTCTGTGGCCTAGAGAAGTGCACATTGATGCAGAAACATAAAGAAGAGAACAGGAAATGAAATTTTTGAATGATGCTGTTACAACTATTGCTGAAATGGAAGTCAGGGCCATCCTAAGAGACTCTGAATGTAGAAAGTGGATTACAGGGAAACAGGGGAGGGAAATCAACAGGAGTGAATATGCAGAAGGAGCCACTTCAACTTTCAGAACCATCCCAAACTAGGAAGACAGAAGCATTCCATTCCTTTGACAAATTTCAGATGAGTAAACTAATTAAAATAAATCAATCAAATGACTGAACTACAGTAAGGAAAAGTAATGTTATATTTAAAAACAATACAAAATATTCTGTGTAAGCATAACTAGCAATTTTATTATGCACATTATAAATACAAATTTATCTTTATTGATTTCACTGATTATTTTTCATTTATTCCATGGTTTCTAATGTACTCTTACTTCATGCCCATTAAGTTTTGAGTATCATATTGTCATTTCTTATTGACGTGTTGAGCTGAGGTCCATTGTTGGAAAACAAAAACAGAGCTTGTATCTTGGGCACGATCTCAGATCTACTTAGTCAATACACGTCCTTCCAAATTAAGATAATCCAGAGAAAGATGGGTTTGTGGTGCATTCTCTCTCTCTCGGTATTGTTTTCTTCTGTTTATTTTCCAAGTTTTATTGCAATATCATTGATATATAACATTATGTAAGTTTAAGGTATACAACGTGTTGATTTGATAGACGTGTTGCAAAATTATTACAAAGGTATCCTTAGCCTAACAACTCCGTCATGTTATATAATTATTTATTTTCTCTCATGAAGACATGTAAGATCTACTCTCTTAGAAACATTCAATTATTTAGTGAAGTATTATTAACTATAATCACCATGTTGCGTATTAGACAGCATTATTCATGTTAATTATTCATGAATAATTATTCATCCAGAATTATTCACGTTAAAACTGGGAGTTTGTACCCTCTCACCAACATCTCCTCATTTTCACTCCAGCCCCTTATAGCAGCAATTATACTCTCTGTTTCTATGAGTTTGACATTTTTACATTCCGGATATAAGTGCTATCATCCCACAATATTTGTCTTTCTCTATCTGACCTATTTCACTTAGCATAATGCCCTCCAGGTCCAACTATGTGGTCCCAAATGACAAAATTTCCTTACTAATGGCTGAGTAATATAACATTACATCTGCATAGCACATCTTCTTTATCCCTTCATCTGTTGACAGACACTTAGGTTGTTCATACTCCATAACTATTGTGGATAATGCTACAAAGAACATGGAGGTGCAGATACAAACCCAGAAGTAAGGCTTCTGGATCATACGGTAGTTTCATTTTTAATTTTTGAAGAACATTTATACTGTTTTCCATAGTGGCAGCACCAATTTACATTTCCACCAATAGTGCATGAGGGTTCTCTTTTCTCTACATCCTCACAGATAGATATTTCTTGTCCTTTTGATAATAACCATCTAAAAGGTCTAAGATAGTATCTCATTGTAGCTTTGACTTGCAGTTCCTCTATAATTAGTGATCTTGAGCCCCCTTTCATGTACCTGTTGGCCATTTGTATGTCATCTTTGGAAAACATCTACATGTTTCTCTGCCCAGCTCTAAATCATATTTTTTTTGGGGGGGGAATTGAGTTGTATAAGTTCTTTCTATATTTTGGATATTAACCTTATCAAAGAGATAATTTGAAAACGTTTTCTCCCATTTCATAGACTCCCTTTTGTTTTGTTAATTGTATCTGTTGCTGTGTAAAATCTTATATATTTTATTTAGCTGTACATTCTAATTTTTGCTTTTGTTGTTTGTGTTTATGGTATCATATCCAAAAATTGTTTCCAAGCCCATGTCAAGGAATATTTTCTTATACTTTCTAACAGTTTTATAGATTCAGGTCTCAGAGTTAAGTCTACTCCATTTCACATTAATTTTTGCTAGTGGTGTAAGATTAAACTGAACACAAAAACATTAAAAGAATGAATAAATACTGAAAAATACTAGTATGGATGGACATGCCTTGCCAGTTATAAAAAATATTTATTAAAATTCAAAAATTGAAATAATGTCATATTTAAACAGGCATTAACAAGTAGCACAAAAATGGAGAGTTCAAAAATGGGCATAAATTTTATAATAGATAATATTAAAATTACTAAGCAATTATAAATAATTCAATAAATCATTTCAGAAGCTGTTTTTCCTGTAAAGAAAAAAATATTAGAACATTTTATTTATATACATATATCTGTAAAAGTAATGTTTTAATGGATTAAAAAACAAGGAGAGGAGTAGAATAAACTATAAACTAATATTTTATGATATTCATAAGAAAGTCACAAATCCATATATTATAAGGGGAAAGATTGCCAGGTACAATTATATGACATTTAAAAACTCATGTACAATACAGCATTAAAAACAAAAAACAGAATAGCATAATGTGAAAAATATTTGCCACTGTTAAAAGATTAATGTCTAAGTTAAAATCTTCAATATGAATATGATCAACAAACCATGACATAAAATTCTTACAAAGATTATAAGGTAGAAAACAATATCATATAGTGAGTGAATATCTAAAAAGATAATCAGTAATCATCAGGGGAAGTATTGTCAGTAATCATCAGGGGAAGAAGATATTTTCAGCATGAGATAGTCAATAACAAAGAAGTGTTATGCAGGAATATGGATGTGTATTCTTAATTATTGTTGGTGAGAGAAAAAGCTGTTGAATTGTTTTGGTAGAGAATTGGCAGTATCTGTAATAAAGTGCATTACCTATCACTCATCAACCCTATTTGAAAATATTCACTAAACCATTTTAAATAGCCACAAAAGTTTGAACAACGTAAATGCTCACCAGCAATAGAGAGGTTACATACATCACAGAGCACCCACAACCAAGTCACGAGAGAGGACGAAATAAACCCAGCTACGCTGGTACGCCGGTATGATAGAGCTACAGGATTTATGAAGTGATTAGAAGGAAAGCTGGAAAGCTGTTTGACGTGCCTATGTTGTATACGAGGTCTGTTCGGGAAAAGTCCAGCCACCATTAATATAAGGGGAACAGCTTGTGCCCAATATCAATGTAACCTGGCAGCAAAAGAGAGTGGAGTGGGATATACATGTGCGAGCAATGACGACTTCACTGTAGTAGTCAGTGGGCTGGTAGACACCGTTGAGTGAGCATGTGTACTGTGTGGCCGTCACATTCAAAGTGACTGAGCAACTAATACAGCAATGAATCTGCACTAAATTTTGCATCAAGCTTGAACATTCCTCCATGCAAACTATTCAGATGATTCAGAAGTCTGCAGCTTTGGAGAATTGGTGACTGGCAGTTTCATCATGACAATGCATCTGCTGGTGCATCACCTCTCATGCAGAGTTTTTTGGCAACACATCAAATCACCCAGGTGACTCAGCACCCCTACAGCCCAGATTTGGTGCCCTGCAACTTCTCAGTTTTCCCATAACTAAAGTCACCTTTGAAAGGGAAGAGATTTCAGAATGTCATTGAGATTCAAGAAAACACGACAGGGAAGCTGATAGCAATTGGGAGAACTGTGTGAAGTCCCAAGGTGCCTACTTTGAAGGGAACTGAGGCATCATTGTCCTGTGTACAATGTTTCCTTTGTCTTGTGTCTTCAATAAATGTCTCTCTCTGGCATAGTGCATGGCTGGATACTTTCTAGACAGACCTTGTGTATACACATATAAATTCATGATCAGAGAAATAGGAAGATAAATATTAAAAGACTGACAGTGTTTAACTGTCAAGAGGAGTGACAATATAAAGGAAGAATTATGTAGTATTTCTGTAATTTTTTATACATTGGTATCTGAAAATATTAATTGTATTTAGCAAAACAATCATTTGATTTTAGTTGGGGACACAGAAGCTCAATTGTTGATCGAAGAATGAATAAGAAACAAGTAATTGGAGTAAATGAATGAAAATATTTAATCTGTAAAGGTAGTGATGACAAAAACAGGACAGTAACTAGTAAGTTTTTATATATTTTAAATTAAAAGGTTATGTTTGATATGTTTGTATAGGTTGTGTTTTAAACCTGAACATGTGAGTATTCAATAATGTTTATTATTGTTACATGTTCTAATTTAAATAAATTTTCATTGCAGTTATCAAAAACAGTGAGAATAGAGAATTAAAAACTGAACACCATATTTTTGTCTACTACATCCAGCTCCCCAGAACAATAGAAACCTACACAAAACAGTCCTGTTTAATACCTGACTTGTAAATGTCAGGTATTTTTTCTGACAGACGTTATTAATCTTTGCTTTTAACTTCACTGTAGGATTAAACATCTCTATCTTAACTTCCTTTTTTTAAAATTAAGCATTTTAACAGCAGTGGTTTCTCTATAAAGACTGAGAAAGATTGCACGGAATGCAGGATATTACTCTATTGAGTGAACGTGTCCCTGAGTCTTTGAGATGCTTAGACTGAATATTGTACTGTATTTGTAAAATTTTCCCTCAATCCTAGATTATTCTCTTCTCTGTTCACCGACGTTCCTTGCTATTTGATGTGAGCTTTGAGAAGGAAAGGGATCATTTATAGAGTAATTAGATTACTTCAAATCAAACTTATTTGGAAGAAGAGCAGTTTAGTTCAGGTAGAAGTGTATTTTTTCTTTGTTTTCTTTTTTGTTTCTGTTTTTTCTTGTTGCTTGCAGATACATACATTTGAAGAATATCTATGAAGAGATAAGCTGATATTTGCAAATAAATGAATTAAAAAATTAGAATCCAAATGTCAAAAGTAGAGGAATGTGAATAAGCAAAGTGTTTATATTTTGAGTTGTGGATTTAATATAACTAGTTTGGGTATTTGTTTTCCAATGTATTATGCATTATGTATGACTTGGATAGTTGTTAGTGGCATGCATTGTTCAGTGGCAATAACTGGATAATTAATGCAACAGACTGAGGATAATTAGTTGCAAGTAATCTATGTTTTGGGTTTTCTTTTTGCCACATGAAGCTGCTCAAATATTAACCTCAGATTTATAAATGATGCACTATGAAGAATAGTATGGGTGCATGTTCCTCTTATTCCTTGTGACATAGTTCACTAATTTGCACAGGTGTAGCGTTTACTCTTTTCAGGCTGGGGAAGTTATCGCTCCACAATCAGAAGTAAAGATGGGGTTGCTGTTTTTTTCTTCCCTCCAGAGTAACCCTCTGCCCTCCAGGCAGTTCTTTTAAATGTTGTTTCCGCCTACCTTGTGCCGTTCTTATCACAGCTACAATTCCCATCCTGACTGTCCAGAATGGAGATCAGCCTCTGTGTTCAAGAGTAGTTCATCTGAGCACAGATTCCTTTTGTGTAAGTCACTGTAGTATATGTCGTCTTGAGTTGTTGATGTTTATATAAAGTTTTATCATCAAAGTATAATTGACAAACATTATATGAGTTTCAGGTATACAACATAATGATTCAACATTTGTGTACACTGCAAAGTGATCACCATAAGCTTAGCCATCCTCTTTCACCTAAGTTACAATTTTTCTCTTGAGATGGCAACATTTAAGGTTTGCTTTCTTAGTAACATTAAAATTGACAATAGAGTATTATTGACTATAGTTACCGTGTTGTATATTATATCCCCATGACAATATATTATGTATGATAATTTGTACCTTTTAATCCCCTTTATCCATTAAACCCCCTGCCCCAATACACTCCCCCTCTGGCAACCACCAGTCTGTTTTCTCTGAGTTTGGTTTTGTAATGTCTTGTTTGTTCATTTACTTTTATTTTAGGTTCCACATAGAAGTAAAATAATATGGTATTTTTATTTATCTTCTGATTTATTTCACTTAGCATAATACTCTTAAGGTCCATCCGTGCTGTCACAAATTCTTTTTTTATGAATGAGTAGTATCTCATTGTATTTGTATACCACATATTCTTTTTGCATTCATTCATTCATTTACATTGTTTTTATATTTTAGCTATTGAAAATAATGCTGTAATAAATATAGGGGTGCATATATCCTATCAAATTAATGTATTGGATTTCTTCAAATAATACCCATATGTAGAATTCCTGGATCATATGGCAGTTCTCTTTTTAACTTTTTAAATAAATATTCATCCTGTTTTCTATAGTGGTAGCACCAATTCACATTCCCACCAACAAGGCGTGAGGGTTTCCTTTTCTCCATGTGCTTCCCAACACTGGTTATTTCTTGTCCTTTTGATAATACTCATTTAAAGAGTGTTTGGAGTGTAGGTAAAATGGGTGAAAGGAATAAATAGGTACAAACTTCCACGTGTGAAGGGATATCTCATTTTGGCTTTGATGTGCATTTCTCTGATAATTAGTGATGCTAAGTATCTTTTCATGTGCCTGTTGGCCATCTGCATGTATTTTTTGGAAAAATTTCTACTCAGATAAACTCTGCCAACTTTTTAATCAGATTGGTCTTCTTTTGGTTATTAAGCTGTAGGAGTTCTTTATAAATTTTGGATATTAAACACTGATCAGATATATAATTTTCAAATATCTTCTCTAGTTCTGTGGGTTTCATTTTTTATTGTGTTAATGGCTCCCTTACTATAAAAAAGCTTTTTAGTTTAATGTTATTTTTGGTTTTGTTGCCATTTCCTTTGAAGTCAGATTCCAAAAAAAAAAAAAAAAAAAAAAAAACATCATCAAGAGCAATGTCAAGAAGCTTACCACCTATGTTTTCTTCTCGGAATTATATATTTTCTCTTCTTACATTTAAGTCATTAATCTATTTGAAGCTAATCCTTGTGTAGATGTATAATAGTGGTCCATGAAATCAGGGAGCATGTTGCCTTGAGTTTTGTTCTTCTGCCTCAAGATTGCTTTGGCTATTTAAGTCTGTAATTCTACACAAATTTTAGGTTTGTTCTATTTCTCTGAAAATTACCTTTGGCTTTCTTATAGGGATTTCATTAAATCTGTAGGTTACATTGGGTAATATAGATATTTATACAGTATTAATTCTCAGATCCAGGAGCATAAAATACCATTTTATTTATTTGTGTCTTCAATTTTTTAAATCAATATCTCACTTTTCAGTGCACAAGTCTTTCACCTCCTGGTTAAATTTATTTCTAGGCATTTTATTCTTTCTGATGTAATTGTAAATAGGATTTTAAAATGTTGCTTTTGAGAGTTTGTTGTTAGTATGCAAAATCACAACAGAGTTTTGGATATTGACATCATACACTGCACCTTTACTGATTTTGTTTATTAGTTCTCACAGTTTTTGGCTGAAAACTTTTGGGTTTTTATATATATAATATCAAGTTGTCTACAAATAGTAACAGTTTTACTTCTTTCTTTCTGATGTAATGCCTTTTGTTCATTTTACCTGCCTAATTGCTCTGGCCAAGACTTTATTCAACATATTAATATATTGAATAAAAGTAGCAAGTGTAGGTATCTTTGCCTTGTTTCTTATGTTAAAAGCCTTGAGCTTTTCACCATTGAGTATGATGTTAGTTGTAGGTATGGGCTTGTCATTCATGGCCCTTTTATGTTAAGGTGTGTTCCATCTATACTCACTTAATTGAGAGTTTTCATCATAAGCATATAATAAATTTTTTCAATGCTTTTTATGCATGTATTGAGATGATTATATAATTTTTATATTCTTAATTTGTTAATGTGATGTATACTTTGATTAATTTAAGGGTTTTGAACCATTCTTTAATGTCTAGAATGAATCCCACTTAAGCATGGAAGTACTATCCTTTTATTACATTGTTAATTTGGTTTGCTAACATTTTGTTGAAAATTTGTGTGTTTATGTTAATCAGGGATATCATCCTCTGTGTATGTGTGTGTGAAAGTGTGGTGCCTTTTCTGGTTTTCATATTGGGGTAATGTTTGCCATGTAAAATGAATTCGAGAGTCTTTCTTTTTCTTTTTTTTTTTTAGATTTTATTTATTTATTTTTAGAGAGAGGGGAAGAGAGGGAGAAAGAGAGGGAGAGAAACAGCAATGTATGGTTGCCTCCCACACGGCCCTCAGGGGGACCTGGTCTGCAACCTAGGCATGTGCCCTGACTGGGAATCCAACGGGGACTCTTTGGTTCCCAGCCCGCACTCAATCCACTGAGCTACACCAGCCAGGTGAGAGAGTCTTTCTTTCTCCTCAATTATTGGGAAGAATTTGGGCAGGATAGATATTAAATCTTTGAATATTTGGTAGGTATCACCAGTGAAGCCATCTGGTCCTAGACTTTGTTTGTTTGGAGTTTTTGGATTACTGATTCAATCTACTCATTAGTAATTTGTCTAGTCTAATTTTCTATTTCATAATGATTAAATCTTGAAAGATTGCATGCTTCTAGGAATTTTTCCATTTCTTCTAGCTAGTCCAATTTGTTGGCATAAAATTGTTCATAGTAGTCCCTCATGACCCTTGTTATGTCTTTGGTATCATTTACAGTTTCTCCTCATTCATTCCTGATTTTATTTATTTCTGCTTTATTTTAATGAGTTTACTATAAGTTTGCCAGTTTTATTTATCTTTAAAAAACAATTCTCAGCTATATTGACCTTTTCAATTGTCTTTTTAATCTGTATTTCATTTATTTCTGTTTTAATCTTTATTATTGCTTTCTTCTACTTCTACTGAGCTTTGTTTGTTATTCTTTATCTAGTTCCATTAGGTATAGACTGTTTATATGATATTTTTCTCATTTCATGAGGTAGACCTGGATCACTATAAAGTTTCTTCTTAAATCCTTTTGCTACATCCCACAGAATTTGATGTTTTATTTCCATTTTCATTTGTCTTGAGATACGTTTGCATTTTTCATTGATGTATCTGTCAATATATTGTATAAGTAGCATGTGATTTAATCTCCATATACTTGTGATTTAAAAAAAATTTCTTCTTGTTTTTCACCTTCTTTCTGTTGTACTCAGAAAAGATGATATGAATTTCAATCATAGAATTACTGAGTCTTGTTTGGTGCTCTAGCAAATAATCTGTCCTGGAGAATGTTCCACATGCACTTGACAAAAATGTATATTCTGCTGCATTTTGAAGGCGTGTTTTGTATATGTCTGCTAGTTCTATTTGATCTAATGTATTATTTTAAGCTGATATTTCATTATTGATTTTCTATCTGGTTGATCTGTTAAGGATTTCAGTGGGGTATTAAAATAGATTTCTTTAAGCTGGAAGGGGCACTAACTAGTGCCCCTTCACTATTATGGAATTGCTGAAATTTCTCTATTTATATCTTAATATTGGCTGTATATACTTATGTGCCCCTATTTTAGATGTATAGATATTTAAAAATGTTATGTATTCTTGTTAGATTGACCCTTTTATCATTATGCAATGCCCACCTTTGTCTTTTATTGCATTCTTTGTTTTAAAGTCTATTTTGTCTAATATAACTAAAGCTACTTCAGCTTTCTTTGGATTTCCATTTACTTGAGATATAGTTTTCCGTCATTTTATTTTCACTCTGTGTGTGTCCTTACACCTGAGGTACATCCCTTGTAGGCAGCATACAAATGGGTCTTTTTAAAAACCCAGTTATTCACTGTATGTCATTTGATTGGAAAATTTACTCCATTTATATAAAAGTAATTATCAATATGTGTGTACTTACTGCCATTTCAATTTTTTTTGCTGGCTGTTTTGTAGTTTCTCTCTGTTCCTTTCTTCTTATTTTGCTTTCGTCCCTGTGGTTTGATGGCTTTCTACAACATTATACTGAGATGCCTTTCTCATTATGTTTTGTGTGTCTATCACAGGTTTGTGTTTTGTGGTTGCCATATGACTCACATGACAGCCTACGTGTGTGTGTTATAAACACACATGTACATATATAGTGTATTTTAATTTGACTGCACATTACATTTGAAAGCATTCTAAAACTACGTTTTAGTATTCTTCACATTTTAAATTTTTGATGTGACATTTCACAACTTTTTAATTTTATAATTTTATGTTTCCTTGTTACTAGTTAGTGCCCCTTCCAGCTTAAAGAAATCCATTAGCAATTCTCCTAAGGCTGTTTTGATACTGATAAACTCTTTTAGTTTTTGCTTGCCTAGAAAACTCTTTATTTCTTCTCAGTTCTGAATGATAACCTTGATGATTGGAAGTTTTTTCTTTTAGCTCTTTGAATATATCATGCTACTCCTTTCTGGCTGGCGAAGTTTATGCTGAAAAATCTGGTGATGGTTTTATGGGGGTTCATTAATACATAATACGTTGTTTTACTCTTGCTGCTTTGAAGATTAAATCTTTGACATTTGACATCTGAGTTCATCTTATTTGGAACTTTCAGGGTTTCCTGGATCAGGATATCTGTTTCCTTTTCCAGGTTAGGGAAGTTTCCAGTCATTATCTCTTCAAAAAATTTTCTGCTGCTTTCTCTCTCTCACTGCCCAATTTGAGGCCTATAAAATGAGAATGCTATTCCACTTGATGTTGTCCCATAGATCTCTTAAGCTATCTTCACATCTAAAATTTATTTTCTAGCTTCTGTGTATGAGTTCCACTACACTGTTATCTGGGTTACTGATTCATTTTACAGCTTCATCTAGCCTGCTGTTGAACTAGTTTACTTCATATATTATTCAGACCTTGATTCCTGCTTAGTGCTTTCTTATCTTTTGTATCTCTTAGTTGAAGTTCTCTTTGTGTTCACCCATTCTTCTCCTTAGTTTGGTGAGCCTCTCTATGACTGTTATTTTGAACTTTTTATCAGGTAAGTTAATTATCTGCATTTCACGAAGTTTTATTCTGGTGTTTTATGTTGTTACTTTGTTTTTGAATGCACTTCTTTGCTTTCTAATTTTGCTTGACCCTTTCTTTGTGTTTTTTTCAAATAATATGAATTAGATGAAACAGCTACCTCTCCCAGTCTTGAAGGAATAACTTTGTGTAGGAGATGAACCTTACTGTTAACCTTGCCCTAGTTCTTGGTTGACTCTCAAATAGTATCTCCAATTGCTTCAAACCTGTGGGGCCTAAAAACATAATCTTCTCTGCCCACCAGAGCCTGGAGTTCAAAGGCATTCCCTGTGTGCCCTGAGTACACCGACTGCTTTTGACAAGGCCCTGGGAGGGATACATGAAGGACTGAGTTGCTCACCCACTGTCTCCTTTGGGTTGCTCACCTGCCATCTCTGGATAGGCTCCTCTAAGGAGCAGTGTGAGGGGCTGCTTGTGGGGCTGGCATGTGGCTGTGTGGCTACTGGACACCTCCTTGGAC